>VZRU01003252.1:122169-136717 GCA_013398155.1 Pedionomus torquatus | reverse complement strand
CGGTTGTGGGGAACCCCCACCCGCCCCCCCGCCTGTGGCGGGGCTGCCCCGGGGGCGTGACGGGCCGGCGTCCTCGTCCTTCCGCTTCCGGGCCAGGAGGGACCGGAAAGGCCCATCCTCTTCCGGCGGCTGGGAGCGGGTGAGGCCGGGGCCCCAAGGCGGCCAGCCCTAGCNTCCGAATGAGAACGGGCACGTAGCGGGCGTGCAGCGCGGTGGATGATCGGCCATGGCCTATCAGCTGTACAGGAACACCACGCTGGGGAACAGTCTTCAGGAGAGTCTGGATGAGCTCATACAGGTGCCTGTGGGGCATAGGGTCTCAGTAATTAGCTTAATAGGAAGAGGTTAGCTATTATAATGGGCTTGTGGTTGCTGTATCAGGGTAATTTTAACTGGCCTTTGGAAAAGTTACTGATTAAAATCAAAAGCTATTGGTACTACAGGTGGGAAGTCTATTTCTTAATGTTCTAGACAAAGGAAAACGTTTTATTTAAGTGACGTAATCCCCTGTTGTGCGGCCCAGTAAATGAACAGCCAGGTTCATCTGAAACAGTAGAAGCGGCTTCCTGCTCTTCTGTTGTTTCCAATGAATATTTATCAGAAGAAATATTTGTGTAGCACAAAAAGTCATCGTGCACACCATTTCTTCTCCCAGAGTTAAATAAGAAAAAGGAAGTAAGCACAGGAGCATAAGAAATTGTTCTTCTGGAGATCTGCCTCACATCAATTTTGCTTTGATGTTTTTAATTTTTACTGCATTTTTGAGTTTACTTTGAACTAATGCAAAACTTTTCTTTTTTTTTTTTTAACTACTTCAGTCACAACAAATCACACCTCAGCTGGCCCTTCAGGTGCTACTGCAGTTTGACAAAGCTATAAATTCAGCACTGGCACAACGAGTCAGGAACAGAGTCAATTTCAGGGTAAGATAACAATCTATAAAAGTTGTTCCTGAAGTAGAGTAACAAAGCATTGATGCAGAATGCTATTAAGAGCTGTGGGCTCCAGGCAAAAACTTGCAAAGGCCCATTTTGACTCTGAAATAATGGCTGTCTAAGTGTATATTCTGTATGCAAATGTAAGGCTTGTTATCTTTGTATTCTGCCAGGGATCTTTGGAAGGAATGGAAAAATCAGAAACGGATTTGGTGGGCGGATGAAAGCAGGGGAAGGGGGAAATGCTTAGATGGGGTAGCATCATCATCTTCAGTGTCTTGCAGATGGGGAAGGAAACTTTGGCTTCTCTTAGATGTACATGGAATTGACATGAGGCCAGATTCTCAGCCACATCTATAATGTGAAGAAAGACTTGAGAGTTGTAGATCTACCCTTATGCAAGTCACTGGATCATTTTGTAGCTATTTTCTGTAGTTACCATATAAAAATAAGTTCGGGATATTTTTTCCCAGCCAGCCACTGTGGTTAGCCAGCGAACTGTTAAATGCCAATTTGATTGTGATTTTGAGGAAAAATCTAAACCCAAAGCAGTTGTCCTGTTAACTTATATCCTAATAGTCCCTTTCCAGTCTATGCAGAATGCATTATTGAAGTGAGCTTCAGATTTTAGGTTTTTAAACCATCTAGATATGTTAAAAAGAGCATGGCTTCTTTTTTCTAACATACTTGCTGTGCTTATGAAACATGACCCAGAAAACTGTTCAGAATATGTTTGGTGGATAAATTTAAAAAATAGAGCTTAAATTCAAGAATATCAGTTTAGAATATGTGAAGATGAAGGCAGAAAAGTTTACATATAAACATCCTCAATCAGATTTGTCACGACGTTTTATTTAAACTATCACTTTATATAAACAATTGCGGAATTCACATCTTGTTATAATCAGTGTTTTGTGATTATAACTAATACAGCTCACTGTAATGTGACTGGTCTTATGGCCCGTGTTTTAAGAAATCTTTTCTTACAATGATATACGTATTGGAAAAGTTGTGAAACTTCTTAGCATGCTGGTGAAGCTTCTCCTTGGATGGACTATAATGTCTAGGCAAGCCTAGTTTTAGAAGGTATGTAGTTCAGTACATAGTAGACATCATATTTTCTGTTACTTTTGAGATGCATCCTATAGAAAATGTCTCTTGTCTTTTTGAAGGGGTCTCTGAATACATACAGGTTCTGTGACAACGTATGGACATTTGTATTGAATGATGTTGAATTTAGGGAGGTCACCGAACTTGTGAAAGTGGATAAAGTGAAAATTGTAGCATGTGATGGAAAAAGTAAGTATGGAATATGATGCAAATTAACTGAGACACAAGACATGATAATTTTTAAAAAACTTCGACCAAATGTCTGATTAAAGCTAGCTTGAGTGTTACTCAGACAAAAAAGGGCTCTGCACGCCCTTGTACATATGATGAGAACTGAAGCAAAAGCAAGCTAAATGCTTCTCTAACTCATGAGCATTGAAATAAGAAGGTGTTAGAGCCTGCTGTACCCCTGTTGAGGGGGGAAGTACATACTATACTAGAGTGACTAGAAAGTTGGAACTAATCTTAATTGGATTTTTGTGTGGTCATTTTTCTAGTAATGTCCTGTTTGTTAAAATAGCACCATGTTTTATTGAATGCAAGGAGTGCTTCATCAGTCTGAGCAAGCAATTGTCTGAGAAAACTGTCTAGGTGATTGTTTGCTGGATTTGATAGCAGGGGACCCAAGCACATGAAAAGTTTCTGCTAGCATTTGCAAAGCATGTTATAAGATTTATATATTGGTCAGCAGGCCTGCTGTGTGTACACAGCCTATGAGAGTGTATGTTCCATATCTGTTTGACTAGATTACTTTTGTCTATGTTCCTTGAAATTATTTACTGAAAAAAGGCATTTAGTGAGTTTTGTGTCAAGCTGGTTTATAACTTTTAAAACTATCACTGTGACAGAATATTAAGGATATGTGAAATATTGCCACTTGTTTTGTTCCCAGGGAGTGATGCTAAAAGGAAGGACTGAGAATGGAAAAGGCTTTATTTAAATATACCCTAGACATCTGAAACAAATTCATCATGGCTGCCTGATGCTGGCATGATTACAGTAGTCTAAATAGTTGACAGAATTTATTATTTGCTCAAGTTCTGGTAGTAGACAAGCATACAGTCTTACTCTGTTTATTTTTTGTGTGCTTATTATAGCTAGTAGAGGAAACCTTACTTTCCAAGTATTAATCATATTCCCTTATGATAAAGAATGCAGATAAAATTTAAATACCTGGATTACCTAAAGTCACTATTAAAATTGCGGCCGCCTGACTTGTCTTTGCCCGTATCCTAGTTCTGTAATTTTTCCATAGCTCTAAGAACACAAAATCAGTAATGACAGCAATACCAGAAATGGCAGTGGTGTTAATTGGTGCTTCTGACAAAAGTTCAGAACAGAGAATTGCTCTCAGTTGTTTTATGAAGATCATGTTCGTTCTTGCATCTATTTCAAAATGCATAATAAACTCTAGCACACACTCTTGTGTGTAGCTTGTGCTACTGCATGTTGGAAATGCTTTCTCTTTTGTAGATTGTGATTTAGCCTGATGTTCTTTACCACCATAAAGTCTTTGCATATAACTAGAAGTTAGACCAAAGCTTCTTGTATTTTTAATGCCTTAACAGAAAACAATGTGTGTGCACAACCTTGCAGTTCTGTGCTGTCTGTTTTCCATGTCGCTAACTGAAGTGAAACAGCAGAAGTAGTTCATGCATTGCATTGGTAGCAGTGGAGGGAATTGAGTAGGTACAGAACATGTTCTAACATGCTTAGGGGAATGCTTTTGAGATTGGGGAAGGTATTAGAGAATGGTAACGGTTCTCTTTAATTTATACTTACTGTAGCAGAGGTATGTGTTATTCACACTTTCTTTTTTCTTTCCTAGACACTGGTTCCAATACTGCAGAATGAATAGACCTGTGGTTTGTCTGCAATATTTTCTGTTAACATGCAGCACTTTCTGGAGAAAAGCATGGAAAGGACTATGTTCATACATTATTCTTGTGATGCAGATGTGGGTTAATCTGTACTAGAAAGTGTCACAGAATGTCAGCAGAAGAAATACCTGTAGTGTTTCTTCAGTTCACCTTATAGGGCATAAATACAATGTTACTTTTTTTTTCTTTTTTTTTTTTTTTGGTTTTTTTTATAACTACAACAGATACTGTTGCCTTTTTTGGTTCAAAATAATTTCTGTAATAAACTTTTATTTAAAAACTTGTGAATGAATGATTATTGGAAAACCTTGTTTAAAACAGTCATTAATACATTCTCCCAGTATTGTGGAAGCATGTTGACAGTAATGTTGCAAATGTAAGGCTTTTTCAACTGCAGGGTTCTGAGTGTTGGTGGCACTGATTAGTATTGCAAGAAGTGGCCGTTTCAGAATGAGGGAGGAGTATCTGAACAAAAGCTTAGCAGCTCATGCTGGCCAGGATAGTTGTCTGTTACTGCACCTTTCTATCTATAAACTTGTCTGTTTGGTACCATCATTGCTAATAATGCACTGACCCAAGTATTAAAGTTATTGCACAGCTAATGAAATTGAAGTAATGAAAATGTGTCTCCTAAGATTGTACTACATTCTCCACAAATGCTAATACTGCTTGTTTTAATGTTTTTCTAATTGTTTTGGGGTTTTTTTTGTATTGATGTGGAATACATTGATGTGGACACCTGGGCAATAGGATTTCAGTGAAAGAGCTGAGCTATGAATATTGAGGTATCAAATGGATAACTTTGTTCTTTTTGGACTTAAATATTCCACTAAATAACTCCAAGAACGCTTTAAAATAGTTTCTTTGCTAGAAGTATGAACATAATATACTGACCACTGAGTTATCTGACTTAACAGCAATGACTGTTGGAGTGTGGTCATAGGAAGGTTAGCTACCTACTTACAGACCCCTAGAAACCGAAGAAGAAAAGTCAGGGCGTAACTATTTTCAGATCAGTCTAAATCTTCAGTTTGTGCTGCATACGAGTGTAATTTACATGTTGAAACCTTTCTCTATGTGTCAGTGTCCCAGTCTATTGATTGTAATAAAGGTTTAGTATTTCTTCTAATACCTTTCCAGGCTGATCTACCTTTGGTCATCAAAGGATATATATTTGGGGTTTGGTTAAGTTCTGCCTCCCTCACTTCAAGTGAGAAAGGTGTTCACAAACTTACTTGCTGGACTTACAAGTATCATGTATACCATTAATTTTTTGATCTTGCATCTATGCTAAATGTCTTTTGCTGCAAACTACAGATTGGTAAGTAACCATGTTTGGAAACAGACTATTGCTCTCATTTGAATAGCACAATACGTATTCTGTTGAGGTCATTATCTTAAAGGATGCAAATGTACATCAGTACTGTGGTTTTCTCTTTTTCTACATCAGAGTCCATCTTCTAGGTGTAAACATTTTTTGTTCCCTAATAATCACATGGTAAACTGAGTTTCAGCCCTTACAAGTATAGAAGGTTGCTGTCCCTATCTACAATTCTTTAGCCTTTTCCTGTCTCCAGACAGAAATTTCTCGCTCTCTAGTTCTCTGTAGCCTTTGAACCCCCTCCTAATGCAAATAATTATGTGTCTGATTTTGTTCCAATTAAGTGTGATTAGCATATTTGCTATAGTGTTTTTCCATTAAAAACAAATTTAATAGCGAAGCACAGTTGTACTGATGATGCAAGATTACTGTGTGGAATGGATTTATGTTTACATTTCATTGATACTCCTCTATGAGAAAGAAAATATTTTAATGAATGTATATACTAAGAAAAATCACAAGTGAAAAGAAAAATAATTTTGTTGGCAAAGATGTCTGCTATTTAGTGATCAGTGAAACTCAAATCAATGTGAGCAGCAACCAGGAAGGATTATGTTCGTAAGACAGGGCAACTTTACTGACTTGTTTAAAAGAAAAAGTAATAATAATCTTATTGCAGCTCTAGATTTGGTCCTCTGGAAGGAGAAGGTGATGGGATGCTCCCTGTGCTGATGCATAATAGTAATATTTTGAATTGTCTAACCTACTTATTGGCATAAAAATAGAGATTTGTACATTGCCTTGCTTTGTAAGAAAGCATTTGAGAAGGAAATTACATTCTGAAAAGATTTCAAGTGCTCTGGAGTCTTACTGTACTGAAAAAATGCAAACTTAAACAACAATGATGTTCTTGGTTAGCTTGTTGTCAGCTTCAGTGAAGTGAGTGGCAAAAAGTGACAGAGATGAAAAATACATTAAATGTTACAGATGCATCTGAACCGTTCTAGGATTTTTTCTATTGCTAATAATAATCTCTTAAAAGAAATGCACAATAGGCTTTAAAGATTTTTGGAGCAACTGGAGTGGTTCCTGGGCACAGTGATAACGAAGGGACTGTGTGGAAGGAATCTACAATTTAAGCTGTACAAACCGCTAGAAAGCATGCACAAATGGTGAGTAAGGGGGCATTTTAGGCGAAACAGCAAAGAAATGAGAAGTACCAAGTGGGCGTAATATATGCTTCTGTAATCTAGACATTCCTCTCAAGGCAAAAGTGTGAGAAGATCTTTCATACAGAACAGGAAGAGAGGTTACCAAACAAAAAGAAAGACTGAAGGAAAGAAGGGCTAGCATGTACCCTGGACATTCTGTATTCCTGCTGCCTGGATAATTTTTGGTGGTATTAAACTTTATTTCTCATCGGATTAATGTTTTAATACCATGGTTTAAAGTTTTTTGGTAACAGACTAGCTCAGTTTGGTTATGGCAAATGCATCAAACTATTTTTTCTGCAAGTCACTTGTTTTTAATTCTCATGGCGGAATCCTTGTTTTCTGTGTATTCTAATTTAGAAAATAAATACTTTACTATGAGTTTGACTAATTTTTGTTCCTAAAATTAGCTTATGTGTGCATCTTCTGTCTCTTTCATGACAATGCAGTGTTAGGCAATGCAGGTATCTGAGATCTTTGTGGGATGTTTTTAGAACACAGAATTCAAATCTGGATGCACACAGACTACTAAGTTTACCTAGACAAAAAACGGGTACTTGAACTTTTGTAATCGACATTATTCTTTGCTCCTGTAGCCTGCTGTTCTTGGCCAAAGGGTAATCTGCATATATGCAACAGAGAAGCCATGGCAGTCTTGTTCTTTGCACAGTTACAGTGATGAAGTCCAGGTACCGCTTCTTTAGCGTTTATTGCTCAGTGAACACACTGTTGAAAACTGCAAAAGTTAGCGTTGGTTTTGTGTACGTGAAGAAACAACAGGTATAAGAGTCGCTTTATGGTTTCTAAAGTAAACCTCACATGGGTCTGATGTTGCACCCTTATCTGACATTTTTCTGCATTGTGTTTGGAAATACTTTGTTCATAGCTTACCTCTCTTACCTCTAGTTTCTCTCTTTCTCTTCTACATTGTCACTGTTTCTAAACTATCATTTTTTCTTAAACATCCCATTAAACGTAGGGTTGAATTACCCTGTTAATTCTGCTGTCTCTTTAGAAAACAGGTCTTGAGGCATACTGAGGTGTAAATAATTCTTTGGCATAAGCTTTTTGATGTATAGAATTGCTCCAGTGATGCCTCAGGGAGTATCTGCTTATGGGATGAAGACTGCTGCCTACTCACTGTAGGTAAGAAGCTTGCAAACTTCACAACTGTCCACACAAGCTCTGACACTAGCTTGGCTGTACTTGTGTTCTTTCTGGCTCCAACCATGTTCCTGGGATGGTGTTTGTCCAGAGCCTGGATATGCTACTTCTGTGGAGGCTGCTCCATTTCACTAAAGGAGAGGGGAAGCAAAGAGAAGGTAAAGGGATCTGGTGCCGAATTCTTCCTGCTTTTCATTGCTTCAGTGGCTTTCTTGCCACTTGCTATATTTTGTGTTTGAATTTCAGCTAATCCCTCCGTGTTGATACGATTAATGTGCTTTGTGGTCTGGAAGTATTTGTCAAACTTATACCTAAAATTGTTAACTGCGCTTTTCTTACAGTAACTATTTTAATATTCAGCAGAAGACTTGCTACAGCATCAGCATACTTTCTGCCACTGGTTTGGTTCTTCCCTGCCTGTAGTGTTACGGACTGATTCGTTGTTTTGTTTTTTTTTATTCAGAAAAGTCATGGTTGCTTCCATCTATCAGTAGTAGAGAGAAAGTAAAAGATACCTTGAACTTTGACGGTGAGCTGGAAGGGATGTTTTTATTTAGAAAGTAAATTAACTAAAAGAAAGGAAAGAATAAACACCAATACAAAAGTGGCTGTGGGTGACTGCCTGTGTTTAAACACGGCTTCCAAGAAAAAGGGTTTTGTGAATTCCGTAAGTGAGCAAAGCAGGATGTTCCCTGACCTAAGCAGTTTGCTCAGTCAGGGACGTCAATCCATGACTTTAAACATTATCAGTGAGACACAAATTAAAGTGCAGAGCAGGAAGAATTTATGATAAAATACCAGAAGATGAGTTTATTCAGGATCATTATGTAATTTTACACAATGACTAGGTACAGTGGAGATAGATGAGAGTCACTCAAAACACACACATTTGCTTTTAAGGATCTCAGCAGCTCAGTAGGTAGTATTTCAGTTACTAATGCTAGTAGTACTGAACTCAGGTACTAGTCACTTTTATTTTCCTGTACTCTCAAAGTTCTTGCTGGGTGGGAAGAAAAGTAGGAGCACATGATAAAAATACATTTGAACTTTAATAAGACTGTACAGGGTGAAGTGGACTTTTCCTTCACGGTAACTTAAAGGGTGGTCTCTGTTAGACTTTATTATGGCTTACTAGGTACAAAGTCCCAGATATATTAATATTTTGGGTTTTACCTTGTGTTGAAAGAGCCTGCATTCTCCAAGGAAGCGGAAAATAGTTCACTGAGTCTAGTTAATGTTTCATGGTCACTGTTGATACAGTCAGAAGAAAAAGGACACCTTAACCAAGTTCCACGAATCAATTTTACTCATGACTGCAGACGTTTTACTGATATTTTGTTCCTACAGGTCAAGTTGCTTCTAGTATATTCAGAACTTATTACCTGGTTTCCTCTGAATTTATGTCCAGTGACCTATCTCTTTATCACAGAACACTTCAGAGATGATCCTTGGAACAGATTTGAAGTGGTGCATTTCCCCCTCCCCCAGATCTACATACTTGTTTCTGTCTCTCCATCTCTTAACATTTTTTTGTCAGGACAGTGTCTGTCAATGACAGATAACACACTGTTACTTGAATAGTGTTTACAAGCATTACTTTGCATTTCTGAGAGAATAAATAGCTGAAGTTAACACATATATGGAGTGAAGGGGATAAAAATTACTGTTAACAAATCTGTAAGCAACCTGTAAGTATGTATCTTTCTTTACAGGTACATTTGCAAAATAAGAGGTCCATCTTCCAAAATTTTTCACTTTCCTTCCACCCCAAACACTTGCTTTTTGTAGGTGCTCAGAAGATTCTTTGAGAAATAAATTACTTGGATCTCCTTACAGATACCTGTTTTGTGGATGGGTTTAGTTTTTGTGCGATCCCTTAGAATAGAAAACTATGGGGTCTTTTTTCTCTGCGAGTATGTACCTTTTTTCTCCATTTTCCAAGAGAAAAAGACAACACCTTGACATAGAAACACTGATCTAGCCCTGCCTGATTAAGTCCAAAAACTTGAATATATCCCAGGCTCACAGTGAACCACTGGCAGTAGTTTAATACACATTAGCCCCAAATAGTAATTTAAAGTAAGTGAAAGAGCTGCAACAAGCAAAATCAGGTCAGGCAGCAGTGATTAGAAGCAGTCTTCTATGTTGGAAGACCTGAATTCTTACCCTGAGTCAGCATAAGATTAGTTTGGTCTACATGAATATATTAGACATGACAATATTTCTGATACTTGCTATTTAATGTTGAATTTGCTTCTGAAACCATTTCTACATTTTCTATGTTACTATCAGGTTACCACAAAGTTTTAATGTGTGTTGTAGCAAATATCTGTTTACATAAATTGGAGAACTTACCACTGGGACCAGCAATCCTAGTGCTTTATTTGAATAAACTAGTGCTCTTTCTGAATAAATGAATGCCCAGTGATACATTGGGTATTTGAGAGCTTTTCTTGCCAGTAGCTGGGTTTTTTGCCCATCTTTGCTGTGAAACCACCTTGGCGTTTTCAGAATCAGCATTATACAACCAAGGTCATTTTAAAATGTCTCGCCAAATTGCAGTGGCACACTTTTTCAAGCCGGTTATTTCATCTTCCTGTTCTGTTTAAATCTGTGTTTTAAAGATCTGTGTGACTGCGGTCATAATTTCATCTAAATGTAGCCTGGTGCTATGGAATTGCTTCAGATGTTCTTTGTATAAATGCTAATCCTCCATCTGAGACCTTGAATTTATAAAGGTGTTTACTGACAAAATAATTACTTGAGGAATTTTTGGGTAGTACAAAGACAACTGAATTAATCCCTCAGTATTACATACAGCGAAGCTGTTGAATCCATGGAAAGTGGCTGGCTTCAATGTAAGAATGTAGAAAACTACGTGCAGGTAACATAATACAGATGTTGACAAATCTTTCTTTCCGCTCCTAGAAACTTAAGAAAATGTTGGGTGATTTTTTTGTTCATCTAAAAGAAGAGATGCGCTACTGGATATGGCAGTTATATTACTGAGATGTCCTCACAAGAATCTCTTTTTTTGGGAGAGGGAAAAAGAGAAGATGCTATAAAAATGTAGGTTTGCACACCATGACATTGAGCACCCTTCTCCCTGTGTTTCAGATGGAGAAATGGGGTGCAGAGGTGTGAACTGGTTTAATAGCCCTGCCTATCTGCCACAGAATACCAAAGAGCCATCTATTTTAGCATATTTGATTTATTGAAGAGTATTTTTTTTTAAATGGCTGTTGACTGAAATTAAACTTGAGAGTGATGCAAAGGCCCGATGTTGGGAGGTGCAGGAAGTGCCAGGAGCAGGCGGCCTGCCCGGCGCTTTGTCGAAAAGCAAATTGATTAAGAGTTTCTGCTCGGCTTGCAGTTGGCCCGTGAGCGGGCCCTGCCTCTCTGCAACAACGAGCCTAGTGGTCACTGTAAAAGGAGGAGGGAAAATACCCTACCCGTGTCTCTTCAAGAGGGTCCGCACGGTGTCCGGAGGCGCAGCCGCCGGGCCGGGGCGGCCCTGGGAGGCGGCAGCGCCTTCGGCACCGGCCGTTCCCTGCCCCGCGCGCCCGCCCGCCGCCCCTCCTCAGGGCGGCTCAGGCCGCGCTTCTCCCGCCCGTCCCGCCAAGGACTCCCTCCGGCAGACCGAGCAAGGCGGCGCCGCCCTGCTCAGGGTGCGGCCCTGCGACACCTCCCGACACCTCCGAGGCGCCGCCGGGCGGGCTCGGCCGTGAGAGGCGGCGGGTGCTGGCGAGGGTCTGCGCGGCTTCCCCTCAGAGCCCCCGGCCATAGAGGGCACTTTGGCGCAAGTGTTCCTCGAGGCACTGGATGGCGACATCGTCCACCATGGGGTCGAATTTGTTGGCCAAGAGGTGGTGCTGCTGGAGCATCCAGGGCAGGTCGCCCGCCCCGTAGATGCAGACGGAGCGCAGGTGTTTGCCGGTGCAGGGCGGGTAAGGTGCGCCCTTGCTGGTGTCACCCTCCAGGTAGTGCCACTTGACCAGGCGGGGCAGGGCATTCATGTCTGAGAGATGGAACTTGTGGTTCTGAGGCACGGCGCCGGGCACGCCAGGCATGCGGTTGAGGGTGGCCCAGATGTGCTCGTCGGGGCTGTAGGTGTCCTTGGCCCATTCCAGGAACTCCTTCGCCGTGGGGTTCTCAAAGATGTGCTGCACAAAGGCCCGTGTGACCGCAATGTATGCGTTGCCTGTGAACATGGGAAAGCTGTGGGGTGGTGGCACTTTCTGCGTGGCTGTCTGGGAGATGGCCTTCCCCACTTTGTAGTGGTACTTCCACCGCCCCTCCTTTAAGGCCGAGGGCTTCTCCGACTCCATGCTGTTCTGCCCCCGTAGCAGCCTCAGGGCACGGACAATCTGGGCGTTGGTCTTGATGGGGAAATCTGTGCCACAGGTGTTGAGCATGTAGTGCCATTGCACGGGGCTCTGCAACAAGTCCTGCATGCAGTTGAGGTCAGCCTGCACGCGGGACCAGGAGGCATAGACCACGCTTTCTAGGTGGCTGGCCACAAAGACATTGGGGAAGCAGGCTACGATGGCCCGCACGGCCTCCTGGAAGTCAGCCGGGGACTTGCTGTCAACGTGGACACAGTAGATGTTCTGGGGGGTGTAGATGGACCGCAGGAGCCGCTCGAACATCTCAATTTTCTCGTGTATGACCATGGAGAAGGCGATGGGGAACTCTGCCTCCTCCTGGCTCAGTGGGAACTCAATGAACCGCCGGGTCCTCCTGAAGTTGCTGCAGTCCTTCGTCATGTTCAGGTAGTCGCTGGGTGTCAGGGAAACCTTTTTGTTTGCTATCTCCAGGCTATTGAGCTGTGCCTCCTGGATGGCTTTCTCATCCCCGCGGATGATCCCCGAGCAGTTGATCTTCTGGCCAGGGGAGAGCTCCAGCGTCCGGTAGAGACGCTGGCGGCAGCGGGGGTCGTCGGGGGCGGCGGCGTTGTGGTGGCCGTCGGGGCAGGTCCGGCTGGCGCTGCGGAGGGCCAGGGCCGCCACCAGCAGCAGGGGNCCAGCCGCTCGGGGGGCCGGAGCGCTGCCCGATCCCTGCCGTTCCCCTCGACGGGCCCGGTCCTACCTCTGCGGAGGGCGCTGGAGCCGGCGGTGCTCAGGGAGTGACCTGCCAGCCCGNGGTCTCAGCGTAACCGGCAGGTGAATAAAAGGAAGTCTCCTCCCTCCGGGTGGCGTGGCTGCCTTCGGTTTTATCAATACCGGAGGTGGCTGTATATCTTGTATGCCTGTTTAAAAGAAAGTATGTTATCTTGCACCTGTCCAGTGTGTAACACAAGGAAAATTCCTCCGCCTCATGACTTTATTAGATGACTTTGGAATCTAACCTGCTTTTCCAGTGTTCGGATCATTCCAGCTCACAGATCAAGGGAGTGACAGCGATAGCTCTGTAGTCTAGAAGTACAGCCGCAGCAAGCTTTCTGCTGGCCTGCAGCATTTTGAGCTTAAGTGAAGGATTATTGCAGAAGATAACTGGACAAAATGCAATCTCTGCTTTTACAGTGGAAGCAGAAGGAGAAGGCAGAGGCTGTGGTTTATAAATAATTTGCCACAAAGTGTCTGCTTAAAGGAAAGAGTGAGAGAATATTGGTGGAGAGCATCAGGAACCTCCTGTATTCACCTACATGCACAACTTGGCTAAGTATCACTTAATAGAAAAGGACTGACTAAAATGTGCCTTGGGCTGTGATGAACGTCCCCTATGTTTTGCAGTCATCCCGAACCACTTTGTGGTTTGAACCAAACACTGGATTTGATACTATTTGTAAAATGGGCTGGTTTCAACAGTTGCAATGATGAGTCAAATGGGTTTTCTAAGATACAAATGAAGGCTTCTTTTTTATTTATTTTAATTTTTAATTTCTTTCTTTCTCCAGATTTATCAAGGAATGAAACTCACAGAACCTGCAGCTGGACTGAGAACAGTTGGTATAAGTGTAGTTCTGCACAGGTTCTAAGATTCTTTGTGGAATTATTAACTGTACCCAGTTCAGTCAATAATTGTCTTAGACATCTGTGGTCCAGAAATTCTAGTGGGCATTATGAAAGGCAATGAGATGATACATACAGTATTTCTTATATGCACAGCTGTCAGTTTGCCTGTGCTAAGTATCAAAGTGAAAGTGTGTGGGGGAAACATGGGGAAAAAAGGCTTAGGGAATGTAAACAAGATGCTATATGGGCCAGCTGCTTCTCAGTGCAAGGAAGATATTCATCCCATTTATATGTGAATTTTGCTCCTGAAATTTGTTTCTAAGCTGCAGGGCTCATTCAGCTGGAAAATTTTCAGAGCATCTGAAAGTATGCTCTGAAAGGTACTTTCAAGGGAAGGTACTTTCCAAGAAACTCTTGGAATAGGACAATAATAATGACAGCTTCGTATGCACTTCCAAGCAGCTTTTCCCCTTCAGGTTGCCTCTGCTAGACTGTAACCTTGTAGTATTGTATGGAGGGATAGCATGTTCTTTTATCTTGGGATTTTCTTTTTCTAAAGCAATGTCTTTATATTGATCCTCTACTCTGATTTCAGTATACAAATAACCTCTTTCGTACAGCCACTGCTTGCGGACTAGGAAAAGAAGAGCTTGTTTTGTATATTACATAGCACTGTAAACAATCATTTCTACTTTAGAATCATAGAATCATAGAATGGTTAGAGTTGGAAAGGACCTTGAAGATCATCGTGTTCCAATCCCCCTGCCATGGGCAGGGACACCTCCCACTAGACCAGGTTGCTCAAAAGCCCTATCAAGCCTGGCCTTAAATATTTCCAGGGATGGGGCATCCACAACCTCCCTGGGCAGCCTGTTCCAGTGCCTCACCACCCTCACAGGAAAGAATTTTTTCCTAATATCCAATCTAAATCTCCCCCCTTCCAGTTTAAAACCATTACCCCTTGTCCTATCAC
>VZRU01003252.1:45816-117828 GCA_013398155.1 Pedionomus torquatus | reverse complement strand
AAAACCAGACAACCCAAAACAAAACAAAACAAAAAAAAACCCAAACCCCAACCAACCAAAAAACTTCTCTGGGGCATTTTTTCACAGAGGCAGCTTTTATGTCTGGCATGGTACATCTTCTGTTGTATTACCACAGAGGCTACCTTTGCCTCCTTACCAAATCAGTGCCAAGTTAACCCAGTAGATGTACCTTTGTTCCTCTTATGTTAATACAGGGAGGAAGTGTGCAGAGGTGAGTGATAAGAGTATGACTTAAGTAAGGAAAAGGTTGTATACATTTTTTTGTCTTGGTTTTGTCTTTCTCTTATTCCCTCTCTAACACTCAGCTGGCTTACATACTTGCATGGGGAGACTGATGTCTCTAGTCTTCTTGGTGTCCACTAGTATATTTTACAGCTATAAGATGATTTGTGACCTAATGAACGTGTCGAAGACATGTAAATGATTATCCAGGTTTACAGATAACAGATAACCTAAAGCCATGGAGAATCAGCTTGCTGGCTCTTTCCAAAGTTACATAGATTAGTTATGTGAGAAATACATACTGGCCTGAAGCCTGTAAAGTGATTATGCAGGCACACACCTAAAAACATGAAGGGCTCACTCTGATCTTCCTGTAAATTTTTGTTATATATTAAACAAAGCTAAGCAAAATTGGTCCTAAATGTACTCTATACATGTTTGCTATTAAGTAACCTTGTGTTAAAATATAGTATTCTGCTGTGAAGAGCTGCATTCCACTTTTTTAAGGTGTACTCACATAGGGAATTTTCTTATTTGTGTCAAGAAAAAATGGGTATTTTTCAAAAGAGCTGTTCTTTTTTTAATCAATAGTTCCTTTGAAGTATTCCTTTCTATCTTGGCTGTTCAAACCTTTTTTTTTTTGCCAACTGTCTTATATAGTGATACTTATCTAGCTAGATAAGTGATATTATCTACATAGAATCATATTTGGCTTATAATTTTAAGATTGATAGTTTTAAAATTACGGACAAACATTTGGAAAACATTATGATAATTTTCCCATTATATATCTTTAGGAACCAGAAGTTCGGTGTTATTGTGTGGAACATGTGCACATCTTGCTTTCCAGTGGGGGAGTGAATAAGGAAGTAATGAGGTCTCAAAAGAAATACAATAAACCTTTTGTCTATTGTATGTATTATATGTGTCATACGTATTATATGTGTACACTTTATCAGTAAAAATTGAACATGATGAGCGTGGTCTTTTGCAGGTTTTGCTTCTTGAAATTGAAAAATGTGTAATTAAAGAATTTAGCGTTGGCTTTCTTTCCATTTAATTTCAACTGAATTATGTGACTCAGTCCTGTATTCCGTAACAGGTCAACCTGTATCTTTACAAGCTACTAATGCTGCATCTGCACTAGCATCATCTTTGGTCATTTTGATGACTGCTTAGAGATTAGTTCAATCTTTGAGGAAACTGTTAGATGTCAATTTTGATTTTAGTATTCTAAAATTGTTGTTTTGTGGCAAATGGTTTCAAAGTACTATATGCAATACCTCTGGGTCTGCCACTACGTGGATGTGATTCAAAAAGAACATGAAAAGGCAGCAGAGTAAGAAAAAAATCACAAAACAATGATTTTTGAAGGAATTGTAGGAATTGGTATGCATACCAATTCCTGTTTTGTAACTGAGCACTGCTTGATGCTAAATCACCTTAGAGCAGCATGCTCATTGCTCTGCTGTTTTGGGGGGAGAAGGATTTCTACTTTCATACAAGGCAAACTAGCTGGACTGTATGGACTATGTGACTATGGCTTTGAAGAAAGATTAGGCAGAAAGACATAATTGACATTTAGTCAGCAGGTTGTTATTTATCACCTGATGTTTTACAAAAAAGCTGAACTCTGATGATAAGGTATAATGAATTTCCTAAATCACATTTTGTATAATACAGCAAAATTGGGGGATAAGGCATTACTCACCTTATGCAGATTGCTGAAGAGACAGGCAAATAATTTCAATGACGCTGGTAAAGGTGTTTAAAAAAAATTCCTTTAAACCACTCTTAAAACTGGCACTGTTTCTGCCTGTGGTGCCCAACACTGGAAACTGGACTGTGTCCTGGGGGACAAAAATAACCTGATTTTTCTTGAAGGATGTAACACAAAGAAAACACAGTGACATTGGGGATAGTAAATACATTAGCTCATGCCTCATTGTTTCTAGAAAAGGATTGCTTCATACAACATGAGAAATATAAACAAAAAGGCAAACAAAACTCTTAGATGATAGAGACAATGGAGTGCTAGGGTCATAGGAATAAAGAACCAAAAAGAATGGAATTTAATTTTGTACGTTTCTCAGAATAAGGAATGTGTGATTATGGTAGTGCTAGGTATCAGCATTTCCCAACTCATAGATGAAAAAATAGCATATGTATTTTTACTTAGTAAGCTTGTTTTTTAAAAAAAAACCACGAACCAACTACTCCACAGCCAACAACTTCTAACACTCTTATTTTGTGCTTAGTAGAAAATGTCCTTCTTTATGATTTTGGTACTTGATTTAGGTCAATAGGATCTGCAGGAGCATGAACTGTAGGCCGATGGGAAGTGCCAAAATTCAGGGGTGGGGGAGCTGAGTAGTAGTTCATTCTTTAAAAGATATGACAGTGGCATGCCCCTGTATTCATATTACTTTCAGTTCTGAACTTGAATGAAGTCTTTCTTGCTACTTCTTTGTTCAGCAGTGATGGTGTTAGAATCTGATACGTAAAGCAGTGACCATAAATCTGAACTGAAGTAGACTAAATCTTTTTCATTGAAGACAAGCAGAGAGAGGAGAGGAAGAATGGAGAAGTTGGTTTGCATTTTACTTCAAACAGGTATAATTTCAGGAGTGTATACCTGTAGCTCTTAGTTCTGTCTTGCTCATTCATTAGAATGTGCAGTGTTTTTACTCCTTATATGGAATAGTTCATATATCTGAATGAGAGAGAATTTCAGGGATTAGCCGTTTCTGCTGATTTTTAGATGACATTAATGTTGTATAATGCCAGAATGAACAGCATTTACAGGTCATTTCACTTGCCTGTTTAAAACAATTGTGCTGTTGTCATGAGTATCAATTAATCACTTTATCTCTGGACTGTCATGGCACCTGAAAGTCATAAAGCCAAAGATTTTAAGGTTAGGGAGTAAAGCATATACTCCAGTAGGTATTTTCACCTTTAGTCATTAGACAGCTTGCAGAAGAGTGAGAGGGTAATATAAAATATATTTTCTGTTAAAATTCAATTCATATGAGTTAAATGAGTTGGTTTATAAGGCCATTTTCTTAGTCACAACTGAAGTGCAATTTTGCAGGTTGTTTCAGAGAAGAGCTGCTGAAATCATGACTGCAACCATAACACACATCCCCTCCCCTCTTTCCTCTGTCAAGGTTCCTGAGGTACATACATAAAAAGTTCAGGTTAGAAAGATTTTGCAATGTGTAAGCACATAAAAGATGAACGTTTGGAAAATGTGTGTTTGACTATTGTAGAGAAATTCTTGAGCAGTAAAGGCTGGGTTCAACCAAGGTGGTTAAGTCTGAACTGTTCCTTCCCTTGCCTTCGCCGGTTAGAAAAAACAACAAAACCCCCACACTTTGCAAGTCTATATTTAAGCAAACAATAGATTACATATTGAAACAATGTGTTCTTTAAGAGTACTAATGTTCCTTTATTTCAGGAAGGTTATGGTTCATGATCTTCTAGAAAGTACTTGAAAATAATACAGCAAAAAGTGCTACAGTGTTCTGCATTTAAAATGGTGGGATCCTAGCACCGATGAATAAATACTGATTGATGCTATGGCATGATGTGCTGCAAGACAGGATTGCTAAAGTGCCATCTGTCTGTTGCTGACACATTAGTGTTAGCTACTATTGCTAAAGCTAATAGATAAGAGGAAATAGAAGATATCTTTAGTAGAGAGTTTGGTGTTTTAATGTTTGTTTATTTTTTTAAAATACACCATTATATTGCTTCTTGTTAGGTGTTAGTCTAATTGAAACCATAAATCTGACTAGCAGTGCTGTCATGGTTTTACTGCTGAGATTTGACAACCATGTTTGTACTTAGTAGTATGAATATTTAGCACATAGTAGAAAATTGGATCAGTAAGTGTGGTGTTTGTGGTTGTGTTCATTTGAATAAAAAATATACATCACAAACGAAACTCTCTTCACTGAAGAAGAGGAAAAACTGTCTCACACATGGAGGATATGAACTAGGTTTTTGTATCTGGATAGTTTTGCTATTACTTCATCATCTTCTGCCTGGAGCATGTTGAAAATGTAGTTGACTCTAACAGGAAATAAAATGACACAGTTTTTACCAGTCAGTGTGAGCTGACTCTCCTGGTTTTTGAAGTATCAGAAATGACCAAGTGTAATGTCAAAGCAAATGCTTGCCAATGCCTGACATAAAAATGCAGCAAAACCACACGCAGGGTTCAAAACAGGTTTTGTGTGCCCTAATGATAAGGTTTTAGCTAGAAAATGATGGCGCATGCCTCCAGGCCTTAAGAAGTTACATATTTTTGATATGTATGTTCTCATCTGAGGCTATAGATGACAGTGACACACTTTGTCCTTTGTGATTACCATATTTATATTGGTTTTAGAGTTGTGGACGCTGGGAATGTGTGAATGAGGACTGGCCTTGTGAGCAGTGTTTCACAGTTGAGTCTGTCATGGACACTTGAGAACCCTATGTCCTTTCATAGAGGAGGCATTGTTCAGTCTCTAAACTAGCAGTAGGCAGGAAAACTTTCATTTGCAACTGTAAAAAAACACCAAAAGTTTATGGGCAATATGCATTAAACACTTGAGCTTTTGAGAAGGGAATACTCCTCAAGTTATAGTGAGTTTGCAGTACGCTTCCCCTTGTTTAGTCTTTCACACAGTTTCTGTCCATAAAATAGACTTCATCAGTGTTTCCTTGTAATGTACAACATGTATGTCTAAGAAAGGAAGCAAGTCCTGCTTTTTGTTGCTGTTGTTGAAAGTTATGCACAGTCTTTGTGGTTGCAATGCAGTCAGTGGTACAATCCCTTTGAAAGGAGTTTTAAAGGAGTAAGGAACTTGTTGTCAGACAGGTATTTTTTCTGACATGTTATGTGTGCCCTCCTTGCAGATTGTCTATTGCCTTTATAACAGGTGTGGTGATCTGCATGCTGGATTAGAAAAATGGGTTATTTTTTTAAACAAGGTGCTAAAATAACCCACAACAAATGTTAAATAGTCAGGAATCTGTAGAGTTGTCTCAGTAGGACTGAACAATAGATTTTCTTTTCATGGCTGACAGCAGAAGTCTATTTTTCCTTCCTTCCTTCCTGGACTCCTGTAAATTGCTTGCCCAACATTTTGGCTTCCACTTGTGTTTGGAGCTCACTCTGCAACCCTCAGCACCAAGAGAATGGGCTAAATAGTGGGACTAAATTAGACAAAGATCCATTTGAAGTAGATGTAATATTTCCAACTTACCAGCTGTATCGTCAAGAGCTGCTGCCTGCCAGCTGAGTTAGGAGAATCTGGCAAATCCAGTATATATTGCAGGATCTACCTCTACTACTGTTCCACTGTCAACCTGTATTTCTAACTAAACTGAAGTTAATTTACAGCTCAGGGAATTGGCTGCGTTCCCTGGACTAGCCCTGTTCTTCAATTGTAGGTGAAGAGTTCAAGTGTAGTTAAAATCCTTCTTTTGTTTCCAGCACATGATTCAAATAATGAGTGTGAGACATTCTGCCAGTTGCTAATTCTGAACTTCAATTAAATAATTTTTATATTGTGTACATGTAAATATACTTAACATCAAGATAAAAAGCCTCTTCTGAGCAATGTCAGATATGCTAGTCAATAGCATTACACTCTTTCTTAGTAAGCTGTATGCATGTTATTAGTTAATATAATCTAGTTATTCCCTACATTGCTTTGTATCCTGTAAGGGTTTCCAGTATGCTATTGAGTATCATCAGTATAAAAGTATTATAAGAGAGAACTTTCATCCATAGTCAACAAATCCTATTCTGTCTGTCAGTGAATATTTGAACTCAACGCTGTCTCTAGCCCTGAAGTTATATATATCACATTGCCTGTCAACTTTTGTGTTCTCAAAGTATATCCTTGAATATTCTCCCTCAGCTAGGTAGGACTTTGTTTTCTGTATACACACACTCCTATTTGTCCATATCTCTATCCTATTGAGTGACAGGACTCTAGGTTCTCTTTAGTGTGGGGTAATTTCTGACTTTATGAGTTAGTTCTACTAGAAACAAAAGGAAGAGGAAGTTACTTTCTTCAAGGGAGGGAAATAAATAATGCCTCACTAAAATTATCACCAAGACCAGTACTGCTGGTTAGAAAGGAAGAACAACAACGTTGTGTCAAAACTCTTCTCAAACATTACATACCAATTTATTTGCTTTGAGCAGCACCATTTTTTTAATCCAATCACAAAGTACTCTGTCTTTTAAAGCTAAAAACTATTGTTGGCTATATACATGTGCTTCAGGCAAAACCAGGTGTATGCTCTTGCAGATTTATAATTAATTCTGTGAAACAAGTAGACAATTAATTAGTTTCTGTCACCTTGCAGAATCATAAGTTACTGCAGAACAAGTTTTGTTTTTTTAAAATATGTGAATACAGTGTTCTTGGGCAAGTGCCTGCTTAGTAATGCAAGCATAACTTAATGCCTTTCTTTTTCTTCCTAAAAAAATGCCATGACTTTTAGCATTGCACTTCTGTGAATGAAATAAGCCCACTCACCTGTTGGTTAAAGGAAGTGGGTAGGTCTGCTTGTTCCATGTTCCCTTGTCTGTGCTAGCATGGAAAGGATGACTGTAATGATGGCAGTCACACCAGAAAAAGAGTCAAGATTTCAACTTGATGAAGATGCCAGTTAGTAGCTTAAGACTATATTCTTCATATACTTTCTTATACTCCTTTTGTGGAACTGATTTTTCTGTGTCTCACAGGGCTTTTCTGAAGTTAAATATTTTCGCTATGCAATCTCTTTCACAGTATAAGGTGCTGTATGAGTGCTTAAGCTTTAATCATAAAGATAATCTTCCTCATTTAGATTGGTATTTTGGCTCATGAATATTCTTGGGCATCCGGAGGGATCAGGTCTGAAAATGTGAAGAGATCTGCTGAAAAAGGTGCTCTATTATCTTTCCTAACTAGGACCTATGAACTTAATCAGAACAGTACCTATACAATGCAAGCTTTCAAATTCTCTACCTCCTTCAGAACATGATGTAGTCTCTTTATGACCCCTCTTCATTCTTTGCAGCCTTATGCAAAGCACAGACTCCCATGGAAACTGCATCTCTCATCTGAAGTTTCCTTGTTTGCTTTTGTGACAGTTGCTTATCAGCCAGCAGATTTCCCAGGAGTGATTTTCATAAAATGCAGCTGACAACTATTTTTCCTGCTTTCCTGTGTGCTGCAAGGATAGGGAGGGGGATGAGGTGGGCTGTGTGTCCAGCAAAAGCACGAATGCCAGTCTCAAACCTCTGTTTGTTCCAATATACTGTATGTAATTCCTTGTGGGTTGAGTGGGGTGCAGGCCATGCAATACTTTCTGATACAGCTTCTCTTTGCAAGACTGAGTCACACCTGGATCCTTGCTGCTATGCAGAATGGCCGTAAGCATTATCCTGCCTGTGGTTGGGCCTGGACTCAGAGGAGAATTGCCAGCAATCATGCTCATGGGACAAAAAAGATGATTTTCCCACCACAGATGTAGGGATTAGCTGAGACTGGGATTCAGAGTGGTCTGGAGTCCCTTATTCCTTGTTTCTCTTCAGCTGGTCCCCTACACTGTGTACTGGGCCTGTCTGCAGTAAGAATGTGTTGCTGTGTGTGCAGCAGTATTAGAGCAAAGAGGATAGAGGCCAAATTTGCAACCAAGTAGCAGGAACCCTGTTACAAAAGGAAAAGGGAATAAGTAGAACAGGATTCTCATCCAGTTTAGATGTTAAGGGACTTACAAAGGACAGATCTTGCTGAAATGGCTTCATCTTCCACCTCAGAGGAAGCAAAGTGTACTGTGCTAGGGCGGTGCCTAGCAAGCATGAACATACCAAAGGTGGTGCTTCATTAACCATAGTGCGTAGCTGAATTTGTGTGAACTTAAGTTTAGGCTTGGCCTGGCAAAATCCCCATCATAACAAACCTCCAGTGTAAATACAGTTTTGTCAGCATAGAAGGATGTGGTTAGATCAACTCTCCTTTTGGTATTTAACGAGGTGGCATAATAGCTCATTTCAGGATAAACTGCCTCTCAGTACAGGGGTTGGCCAACAGTTATTCTGGTGTAGTTAT
Organism: Pedionomus torquatus; assembly: GCA_013398155.1. Lineage (NCBI taxonomy): Eukaryota > Metazoa > Chordata > Aves > Charadriiformes > Pedionomidae > Pedionomus > Pedionomus torquatus. The sequence goes on along the minus strand of VZRU01003252.1, from coordinate 109,480 downwards.
ATAGGCTGTTCTTTATTTAATATTAGTGACATAGGTTACCTACTATCCTAGTAAAAGCCTTTTAGTGTAGATGTACCCTCAATATTTATTTGTATTGGTTTTTGGTCATCCTTAAATGAAAAGAAGATTCTCTTCTGCTTTCTATTGAAATAGTACCAACAAAAAGAGGCTACTTGACAATTTCTGAACTTTATACAATCAAGCTATTTAGTAATTATATATTACTCCATTGTAGAAGGAATGCATGTTGTGTATGACAAAAGAATTTACTCTAATTGAATTATCATGAATAACCAAGCTTCTGGATTATCATTGGAATTTCATTCTCTTTGCAGCTGTATTCATATCTGTTGTTTATATTGTTGATGTGTTTCTTACACACTTCTAGTTAGTGCACTGCAGGGGGAAAAAGGGTATGCTTGCTGTCCCTTTAGGCAGTTTAATTCCTGATAAATCCTGTGGCACCTTTCTAAGGCTTCCAGTTCACTTTTACAATCCGGCAAAGATTTACAGATTTTTTAATATTTTTTTTTAAGCACAGTTCAGAGTTACCGTTCAGAGCAGTAAAAGGCTTAACAGCCAAATGTATCATGTGTACCCAAGAAATGTTCTTTCCTGTAGTGAAACTCACAGACTTGAATCTCTTCCATCGCATGTGAGCACCCTGATGATAATTCCACCAAAGTTTTTGTTTTAGTTAGCGGAGTTCCTGTTGAACCCTGGAGGAATTTTATCCCACAATACATTAATAACTAAGACCTGAAAAACAAGATAACTGAGAAGATTCTTCCTATTCTGAATACATTAGGCACAGTCTCCTTTCCTTTGCAAACCTGCTTTCTAACCTAATGTTCTTTCTCCTTGTTTCATGAGTTGTAGTGGATTTCTTGTAGTTCCTCCAGCAGTTCCTGGTCTATTTCATAGGTTTACATGTTACTCAACATTTCCTTTTTTTTTTCTCCCCACTGTTCATAAGGAGGGTATCTATGGCTGGGTGGAGGTTTCTTCACAGTGAAATGAAGGTGTGTACTTTCTGTGTGTTATCTCACATCCTTGATTAATTAAGTAGCCTGTTTGACGTCTACTAGATGATAGAAAGTTTACCTTGTCTACATGACTGACTTCTCATATAACCTACCTAACACTATTTTTTTTTGTCCTTGTAGGCTTAGGCATGCATTACTCCTAACTTTGGTTGTAATCTGTTTGCTGATGATCATTAAAAAATGTGTTTTGGAATAACATGCACTTTAGGCTTCTAGTTCTGCTGGTTGTAAATAAAGTAGGCTCAGAACTTCCTATTCTGTGCATCTAGAGCTGGAGAAGACATTTTGTTTTATTTGTCAGTTTAACTTGTAACAAATGGTTCTTGGCACTCTTGATAAATGTTTAAACAGAATTACTGAAACTAAAATCCAGCTATAATTGATCACCAGGAGAGGCATAACTAACCTTTTCAGTTGCATAGTACTAAATCTGACCCACTGAGCTTTCTTCAAAATCCAGAACTTCAGGAGATGAGCTAGTAGGCCCTATAAGAAATAAAGGCACAGTAGAAGCATTTCAAGTTTCCTGCTGTTGCTTAGTTCTTTTTATTGGGGTCGGGGAAGGACGAGGCACGGGGAAGTGCAGTGGATTTGTGAATTATTTAAGCTGTTGCACCATCTAGTGGTAGGTTTTTTAAAAAGCTGCTCAATTATGTAGTAACATAAAAGCAGGTGATTATTTAATTTTCTCTTTCTAGTTCCCACTGCATGTATAAATAAAAGCAGGTAGCTATGTTAAAGCGAATGTAAAAGTATAATCTTTCTCCAAAGGAAGCCTGCTGTTATATTCCTTCTTAACACATGTTTACACCTTTCTTGTAGGTAATATAACTCTTGTATCTTCTCATGCAAGACGCTCTTAGTTGCAGAAGTTAGCTTTTCAGAGAAGAAAAATAAAAGCATCTTGTTGTATACCAAAAATAATTTGTGCACAAAACAATATTCACTCTTAATTCATGATGTCAAGCGTTCTCTTTAAAAGTATGAGAAGCTGGATTAGCATTCTGAAGAGTAAGAATATACACTACACAGAAAGAGCAGTGAAGGTAGCATTGCATATTTTTTCCATGACTATCTGCTGATGTACATGTACATGTACATGTACATCTGCCCTGGAGAGATTCCAGTAGACAGTCAGCTATGAGGAGTCGATGTTTTATCTAGTTCTCTGTTACTCTAATGAATCAAATTCAAAATCATGAGGTTTTTCTAAAACAAAATGTACCCTGAATTTCTTGTATTCTTTCTAGTTTTTCAGCCTGTAGGCTGCACTGGTTTCACACTTTAAAGCTTTTCTCAAGATGCAGGGGAGTGGAAATCTTTTCTTTTAAAATTAATGCTAAAACTCTCAGGCGTGATTCCAGTAGCAGAGGCTCTAAGAAAAGCACTTAAAGTGGTGAGAGTCACGATAAAATTGTGAGAGCAGGAAGTGTTGCCTCTGAGAGGAGTGGGGAGGAATCTAAATTTGTATGCATTCATTAACTTGGCTTTTGAAGTTAAACTTCTTTTTCCAGGGTACTGATTCTTTCAATGAAAGAACTATAAAAACTGTTCACAAACCAGCTCCTGGCTGAGTATTCTGTAGTTCATAACTATTATATTCACCTGCTGTTTACAATTTATTATTACAGATCTAACATATATCCTAGATTATTTCTAATTTCCTGGATGACTTTGTTTTTGCAGGTAGACTGAAGCTGTTTGCATGCTCAGTTTTTTGGAGCAAATGCCATGAGTGCTTATCTCTGGTTAGTGGTAATGATATCTGCATGCTAGGCACAACAATATCACTGAAATTAATGACTGTGCTACTTGGGCTCCTTTGTAGTACCTATGGCTTAAAAAGGTGCTCTAATAGTACTTCTGCATAGAGAATACTGACTTTCTATCTGGCAAGAACATTCTGCTGACATGCAGCTATCAAGGCTTGTAGTATTTTCATTATCGTTAAAGTATAAATGTTTTATGATCACTGCCAGGTGTACAGCAAATAAAGTGCAGTGACACCTCATTTTGAAGGAATGAGGGTGTGGGGGTGCTCATAATTCTACGAAACAACACAAAAGCACATACAGAAACAAATTTGGCCAACTACTTGGTTTGGGGATTTGTTCCACCCAGAGACCTTAGGTGTGTGAGGCTAAGGACTGAGTCAAGTCCTTTTTACTTGCAAATTAGAAATTTTTGTTATGACACCTATCTCAAATTAACAAGTAGCATATATGAGTCTTAACAGTTGCATCTTATAAGGGAAATAACCTTGAAAGTGGAAATGTCTGTTCTAATGATTACGGTGCTGGGTACTGAAACAAAAACATATAATGTGCTTTGCCAGTATTGCCAGATGTTTAGTAACCACAGAAGGAAACTTTTCCAGTTTTAATGTGTAGAAACTTCTGCTCCAGATCAAAGACAGACTTGTCACAATAGCAAAAAACCTCAGAATTTAAGTGTGTTGTATCTAGGAAGGCAGGTAAGTTTACTTACTGTATAAATGTGTTGTTAACAAAGAAAGCATATTTAACTCTGTCCAATGTAATATGTCACCTTTTACATTCTTATTTTATTGTATTACACTTGGAATATTGTTCCCACTGATATTTTTATGGTCCATTTTTTATTCAATTTAACTTGTTCCAGTTTTTCTTTTGTACCCTCGTTTTACTCAATACATCCATACTCCCATTGCCTTGGTTGTGCATAAAATGCTATCATTTGTCTTAAAGCTTACTAAGATTTGGATGCTGAACTATGATGAGGTCATTATATAAGTAATGGGATTTTCCTGTTTGCTGTATTTTAATCTTTCCTAGCAACTGATTTGATTTTGCTAGACTGTGTAGTGCAGTGGCATGTTAATACTGAGGTTTTTAAGGGAGTTTAAGCCTTTTCCTGCAGGCCCATCCTTTTGCTAGTGCTCTGAGCATTCTGAAGTAGTAATCACAGTCCTTTTTGCATATCAGAATTAGTTTTGTGGAAATGCTCTTTTATGTATTGCTGAACCAATTGGTTATAGTTGTTATTTCTGTGTGTATATGAGTGAGGTCAAAATGAAATCTAACCAATCACTTTTTATATTTCAAAGTCATCTGCAAATATAGTGTCAAAATTATATTCAGCATTTTTGAATTTTGATTAACTTACATAACCAGCTGATGAAATATTGTCCATTATTACCTTTTCATTCTCTCTTGATACTAATTTGGAATTTGAAATGTTATTTGTTTGCTTTAGCAGATGAAAATTCTGTTGTTGTTTGGAAAATTTCTAGCTGTTGCAGTTTTAAAGCAATTCTTGGAAATAAAACAGTGCCTGTCTCCTAATGTAATGTCCATTTTTAATAAAGATCAGCTCCTGATACAAGAAATTACATGTGTCATAAACATCTTCACGGCTCTTCTATTTGCATTTCTTTGGATGAATCTGAACATTTTGTGTATTTCTTTATGTTCACATTTTTTCTTAAATTCCACACTAGCTATTTAAATACCACTGAAATAACGTTGACTAAATACATTAACTGGCTAATGGTGTTCATGTTCCTGAAATAGCGTCACAATCTATTTTCAATAGATTCCAAGCTACGTAAATGATTTGACATAGTAACCAAAATTCCACAGTCACTTTCCCAAGGATTTCAGAGGAGGAAACAAAGGAGCTAGGGATGCAAATACTCCTGAAATTAATTGAGAGTTGGTTAGCAAGATTCAGTTCTTATTTAGTTCTCAGAAATTCAAGCAATCCTGACAGTAAAACTGCATTTACTGAATGGAGAAATTAAACTAAGATTTAGTATAACCACGTGTTTTGTTTTGTTTTTCTGGAAATGCCGAGTATTACATATAGTTTCCTTGTCCTTTATATCTACCATTTTCAGAGTCAAATGGGTGTTTCTACAACTTCTACTAATGATGGCAACCCCATAGCAACACCATCTGTTTATTCAAAGGATGTTTCCTTGTTAGTGAAACATGGTACTTAAACATAGCTTGACAGTTAACCCACACTTTAATAGTTTAAGTTGATTTTTTCCTTGCAACATAGTGAAAAAAATTAAAATAGGAATTTATTTGACTGCCTGAAGCTAGCTATATTTTAAATAATTGTAAATAATCTTTTGCAAACCTCAAAAGCCCGATTTTTTTTTGTGAAGAAATGCAGTTCTTATCTCTCAAATTCAGTGATGTTCTGGTTACTTTGGGTGGCTGTATGATACAGATCATTGAGTTAAGGACTTAGAGTAGAAAGTATTCTATATTCTTAAATGCCCAAAGTGCCTAGAACAGCTAGCTTTGGTTTGCTTTTGGAAAACATACCATATGTTAGTATATCATGTATATGGTTTTCCCTTCTCGTGTTTATTTGGATGAATGAGAAGGCAGCTGGGTTCATGTCACATCTGTAGACTTGCACTTTTGTAGGTGTAAGTCCACAAATGTCAAAGAACATGAACCAATATGAGAGTAAATTTTTAGATCTCACCACCTCTTAAATGGCAACTGTGCACAGTAGTTGATTTAGCACTACTAGTCCCAAAAGAAGTATCTAGTTTTCCTGGAACTTTCTGTTTTGCTTGATTTTGGTTTTGCTTTTTTAAAGAAGACTAGATGTTTTGAAGGCCAGCCTGCAAAATGGAGTTCATATGGCTGTGTTTGAGCATCCAAACCCAATCTATAAAGGATAAGGAATTGCAGGCTGTCCTGGGTTGAGGTAAAACAAACCAATTTTCTGTTTTACAATTTTATTTTTTTTATCTGGGACTGTTCTAACTAACTAAACTCTGAAATTAGCAGCATATTGTTCAGAAAACTGTTCACTCTCACAGTGATAAGACCTGATTATACCAAGGAATGGTATGCAGAGAGGCCCTGGCTTATACTTATTGCTATAACAACCAAGGTCGGGTAATTTTGTTATTTGCCCGGTTGGAGGGTCAGAAGTGGAAAAGCGTTGAGGGGTCACACCTGTAGGGAGGAGCAGATAGGACAGGTGACCCAAAATTGACTAACTGGGTTATTCCATCCCATCTGCATCATGCTCAGTATAAAAGCTGAGGGATCAAAGGGTCAACTCTCTTTCTTCAACGGCTGATGTCCAAGGAGAACCCTGTCTGTTTGCCTGCCTTTGACCCTGATCCGAGCATTCCTGACTCCAGATCTGGAATATACCTCCTGTTGATCACCAAGTCCAGTCTGGGACTTTTCCTGATGCCTGCTGGTAACATGATCATTATCCTGGGAGCTTCATATGGTTTTGTATATACTGTTTCTATTTCATTATTTTCTTCTTACTTTAATTTTAGTATTAATACTTCATTAGTTTCATTCATTCTAAACTCATAAATCTCCTTATCTTTTCCTCTCTTTCCTTTCTGGGGGAAGGAAGGGCCATCTGTCAATCTGGTTTTGGTAAATTTGGCTGAAAACAGCACACAGGCACATTACTGAACAGAAATGATTGAGTGGAGGCTTAGAGTAATTTGTATAATTTTCTTTACTTTAACTCTTGTCTAGAGTTGCTGAAAAATAAATTTGAAGTAAACCAATGAGCAACACAGTCTTGTGGGTAGAGAAAAAAAAAATGACCACCAGACATGCCAGAAAGCAGTGGATTGATACAGTAAAATGAATAATTAGAGCTAATGTTCTTATGGCTAGCTTCAGGTGGCTGAAAATTAGCCCACTTAATACTGAAAGAAATAATACAGTTGGAGTAGATGAAACTGGGAAGGTAGATGATAAATGGAGGAATCTCTGTTGGGCTTTGGTGTTTTCTTGGTGTGGAAGCAGGTAGAAATCTCCTTCTTTTATGGCCCAGTACAGTTATCTTCCATTGCACAGCCCTACAAAATAGCCTTGTTTCCTTTCAGAATTACATGTTCGTTATGGTCCTGGTGAGGCTTTATCACTGGTCACTTCAGTAAAGCCTTTTGAATGACCTCTTTTTTGCTGAGCACTGTCAGGGCTGGTGGCAATCAGTGCAAACCCTCAACTGCAACCTGTGGAAGAGGAAGTGCCTTGCATTTGCCTGTTGGGATTGCCACCAGGGAAAAAACACGTTACGGTTGATACTGGGATTGGGGTCTGAAAAGAGACAAGTGAGGTCGAGTAATGCTGCACTGTAGTGCATTACAGAATAGGTTGTTACGGTTGCCAAATGCTTTGCATTGTAAAACAACTCCCCTTTTCCTTATGAATTTGATGCACTTTGGGCTGAAACACTATATTTTTCTGCAGTCCCTCACGATGCATTCCTAGAAATTTTCAGTGAATAATATGAAGATTGCTTCTTCAAATCTATCAGAGGCCTTAAGGAAGGTCTGCAAAGGCAGTATTACTTGATCACAAAACAGAAGTCTTAGCAAATATTGTAGTTATTCAGTGGGTGACAGCTGATGTTTTGGACAGTCTGCTTTTTGGAGTATGTGTGTTTCCTTAATGGGTATGTAACTGTAAGCATGATCTTGCTCTGCTCACGATTCACATTGCATTTAGCATCTAGTTTACTTCAGTGCCTGGACCACTTTTCCCTGCAGTAACTCTTCTGGCAGTGGTGTGTCTTAGATGGGCACCATGCAACCCTGCCCAGCTTGCGCTCTAGCATACCTGCCAGCCTGGAATTTCTTTTTTCACTGGGGCGAGCAAAACAACTTGACTGAGAATTGGATTGAGGCAAAAAGATTTTCTCAAACACACAAAAGTCATGGGAAGATTTCTTTTTTTCTGTATTAAAAAGCAAACTATTGTTCATCAATGTAACTGCCTCTTGAAATGCATGGTATTTTTAGTAAATCTGCTGGAAACCTATAAAATACCAGGTTGAGGTGCTGATAAGGTCTGAAGGTCTCATAAGGCTGGGTTGGAGGTGTAGTGGCGGAGGGTCAAGGAAAGAGCTTGGCAGTACCAAATCCAGGTCTTCTGTGAAGACCCAGCCAGCAAAGCTCAGGCCTGTGCAGGTCAAAAGACCTGGCTGTCCACCCCTCAAAGCCCTGTATAGAGTAGAGTAGGAAGCTATGCTATTGCTGATGATGTAAATGGAAATAAAAGCTTACTATCTAAAGATTTGCCATTTGTATATATATATATATATAATTTTTTTTTTTTAATCTGCAACTAGGAAATTTTAAAAAACCACAACAAAACAACAACCCTCTAGAATATTCATGGGAGTTTTCTTGCTATTGTATCTCTTTCCTCGTGGCAATGTTTATAGCAAGATTTACCCTGAAGTAGTTGTTTTGAAATATGATCTGAGTTGTGTGATATTAGCAGAGTTCTGTCTTTTAATTATCATATATATGGGTCTAATTATCTGCTTTAAAGCTCAACCCTTATTTTGGTGAAGTAGCTTTATGATTTGTCCTATGATTTGTGCCTCTCTAGTTTAAACACCAAGAGATGGCCAATCTTGCTGATAATGTGAAATAGGCTAAATATGTTCTGAGTTTTTGTTTCTTCCCTATATTAAGTTTTAAAGAGCACTGAGCCATATGGATATATATCCAAATTATTCTTTTCTTTTTTTTCAGCTGGACTTTTGCTTCTGTACACTTCTAGCAAAATTATTACCTTTGGTTTAACAGTAGGTTTATTGTATACCAGATATGTAGATTAACAATATTTCTTTTGCATTTGAATTTTTACCACAGGAAAAAAAGAGCATGTTAAGGCCTAATGTTTATCTCAGTATAATCTGTAGCTTTCAACAGTTCACACAGTGCAAAGGTAGGCCTCCTGAAGTAAATGTTCATCTTACCAGAAGTTGGGTATCTCACTAGGAAGTTGTGTCTAAAACTACAAAAATACCATAAATTGTTGCAAAAAAATCATTATTAGGACCTGTTTCAGATTGGAATAGTGACGAAAAGAGCTATTATCTAAATTTTACTCCTTCATGATTAACTGCAGTAAACAGACTCCCTGTAGGGATATTGCACTGCTTCTGGTTTAAGGGCATAAGACACACAAAGAACCAAGGTGTCCTGTAGGAACCTCGCAGGGAGTCTGCCAGAGATAATTAGTGCATCTGTTTTCTCTTCCCAAGTACATATGTGGTACAAAACTAGTTGACAATTCTATTTTGCTTGATAATTTTGAGTGAAGATATTTGACTAGTGGATAAATTCCGTCTTTCTTATTCAGAAAAGTAAATTTTGTGCTACATAGAGAAATGTAATGTGGATAGTGGGAAATGGGTAGCTATAAAATATATTGCTTCCTAATGCTATGCGTTGCTTTGAATGAAGTTTTATAAAATGTGTGAGATGGAGTTAGCAGTGATGAGCCCTGTGGGTGCAGAGGGAGGTTTCTGAAAAACAGTGCAGCTGCCATACCCAAGATGTTGCAGTTTTTTGCGATGATGAGCTGTAATAGGTAAATACTGTTTCATTGACTTATTAAAGCTTCATTTAATGAGTCAAAATAAATTCTGTGCAAGTCTGATTTGCTCTTGGTCTTTTTTTAACTGTCAGAATGGGGAGGAGGAATGCTTTATAAAATACTTTCTACTCTCAAAGCAAAATGACTACAAATTTCAAACAAGTTACATAATATCTATCAAAACTGATTGTGAAATGTAATGTTGTGGTAAGTGTTGCACAGCCATTCCAATTGTCTATTCTTCTCGGTATCATTACGTTGCAGAGAACTAGGTCTGGTCTGTTAAGCTTTGCTCACTAAATAAATTTTGAATGTAGTTTTCGAGAAACTTTAGGTGTTTTAATACTGCATATATTATAACTTCCATTATCAGGTTAGGGAAAATTTGTAGCTGTATTCCTCCACCCCCCTACCCCCAAGCGACTTGAACTGAATTGTCGGCATCAAATCAACAAAATACAGAATTTTGGTGTCCATGCATCAGCTCTATGGAACAAATTGCTTGTGTGCCTGTAGAACTTGATGTTGACACTTTCTTTCTACTTCTGAGGAAAATGGTTAAAGAGACAGACCTCATGACACTTACTGCATGTGTTTAATTAGGTCATTGGAAGCACTTCGGAGCAAAGTGAGAAAAGAACCTGTTATTGTGGGTCAAATTTCTTGTCCCTAAGGCCAGTGGTACAATCTTTGTAGATTTCTGTGAGAATTAGAGAATATTATAATTTTATAGGTCATCTTTTCTTTCCTTACAAGAAAGCCTTAAAATCTCGTTTGTAATCTTTCTGCTGAGAGCGAGGGAAGAAAGGTTTCTGGTTCTGAAATAAAACTCTTATTGAAGGTAGTGTTGTGTAATGACTGCATCTCATGGGCTGATGTCAGTCTTCCTGATGTCTTGATAGGAAAGATATATTGTTATCAAAAATTGTTTTATTTATTTTTCTTGGAGTTACTCTAGAAAACTGGATGGGTGCATGTGGAAGCTGCAGTCTCGCTCCAAATAAAGCTGAGAGGCAAACTGTAGCCCAACCATCCTGTAATGGGCTCAGAACTGCAGCCACCTCAGACAGCAAGGGTGAGCTAAATGCCATTCATCATGGCAGAACTCAAGTCTGTAGTGTGCTTTGCATCAAGTTAGCAGTATATACAGCAGGAAAGAAGACTGGTGCCACCCAAACTCATTTTGAGGTTGCTCAACTGCAGAATCCAGCATCATGGAGAAGCCATTTTTGAACAAATCATTGTAGAGGTCTGGAGTGCTTTTTTCTCTCTTGCCACTGGGAACCTTTCATTTCTTGCCAGTGTTGTCCAGAATGCATGTCCAGGGGCAGAGGTGATCCCAGCTATGCATTGCTGCCTACAGGTGTCAAAAAGTAACATCCTTGGGTGATAATGGAGTGGGGGAAAGAACACAAAACTGTCACTCTCTATTCTTCATGTATGTATATACATATTTTAGTTTAACTATACAATTTTTAGGCTTGCAAGTCTGAGTTTTGGTTGCAATTATATAAAAGAAATCTAGCTGATGGCAAAAAAAAAATATATTTGCCAAAAGAAACATTTCTTTTAAAGGAAGTGAGTCTAAACAGATCTTAACAGACTGAAATCACCAAAATGAATGCATGTACAATTACTTTTCATGGAAGCACCATGCATTTCAGCAATGTAAGTCTGGAGATGTCTCAAAAATCTCGCTTGAATAATGTGAGAAGCATGTTCATGAAAACCTGCAGAGGGATGAAGTATTTTTTTTCTAATAATTAAAGATGGCTAAATTTATATGTACAAGAAGCCCATTCATTTGTGAGCTTAATCTTGTGTCATAGAAGTCAAAGAAAACTTTTCCTGTTGACTTCATCACAGTCAGGATCAGACCTATCCATATGTCATTGTCTCTGTACAATCACAGGTACAATGGCCACTCATGTCTTTAAGGTCCTACCCTATGCCTAAGGGCAATCTATCTTGAATCCTATGTTTTTTGAAATCACTTTTTTATTCTGTGTGGAATTTTTTTTTTTATTCTCTTTCCCTCCATGGGTTACTCACTTTTCTGTTTCACCATCAGCAGAGAGATGAATATTGTATTTTGGTTTTGGTGTAGGAAACTTTTTAGTGGCTGCTGCGGGAAGATCAGATGTAGTCTTTGAGTTTAAGCTGAGCTGCTGTAGGAAAAGAGAAACTTGAATATGCTGCTGTCCCCCTGCCTTTCCGTTTTTCTCTTTGACTGTTGGCCACCGTGAGTACATCCTGTGTTTGTCCCAGAAATTCCAGTAGTGAAATGTGAAGATTTGGTATGTTTGTCCAGATTTGCCCAGAGAAGTTATGGATGCCCCATAATCTGGAAGTGTTCAGGCTGGATGGGGCTTTGTACAGTCTGGTTTAGTGGCAGGTGTCCCTGCCCATGGCAGGGGGACTGGAACTAGATGATCTTTAAGGTCCTTTCCAACTCAAATTATTCTATGATTTTTGAACTGCTGGAGCAGCCTGATGAGAGCTGGAACCCGTGCCACATCTGGGAGTAATGTATCTATCAAGCGTGCATGTGCAAGTAATGCCCATGGCTTTGACAGCAGTGGTTCCAAGAAGCATCTAGCCTATTAAATATGAGCTTGGCAAAGTCCCGTAAGTTTCAAACTCTTAAGCTGCTACATGTGAGCTTTTCCTCCTGTCATTAAATCCTGGGCTGACGTGTGACAAGTACTCATCTGCCCGGGGAACGCTTGTTCACTCATCAGTGCCTGTGTAGCACAATTACTATGATGAGTCATAGCTAAGTGTCCTGGGGAGAATTCAAGCCCTACAGTGTACCCTGTTCTCCCTTCAAATTAGAAAAAAAACCACCACAAAACCAACCCCAAATCAGCTGCCTATATGGATAACATTTGAAAAGTAATTTCTTCAGAGGCTTTAGTGAATAAAATCTTATCTCAGATTCACAGACTTTCTAGTGCTCTTAGTTAAGAATGTCTGAATTATGGATACAAGCAAACTAGATGAGTTCTATGGTGTTATCATTAAACATTTTTCCTATCAGCAAACCTCTGATGGGCCCTAACTCAGCTCTTTGTCTAGAGAGAGAAAAAAAAATAACTATTTAATTAGGTCTTCTGTAATGTCAGCCAAACCTGGATTTTTTTTTTTTTTCCTAAGATTTTTGTCTAGGTAACACTTCCAGTAAATTCTGTTGGCAAAAAGCTGCCCTCTTCATAGTCTGTACACAGGGGCCGAGTTGTGCTGGATTTGGTTGTATTTGACAGTGTGAAAAACCAACCTGATATAGGGGATGTGGCCAATGCTGTAGAATCTTCAGCTCGATGTACTCTGGCGTTGGTTTTAGTCAGTGTATAGCCTGTTCCTGCTTGAGGAAAAGGGATTAAGAACTGACAAATGTAAGAAAAGCAGTAAAGACTAGGGATTTCCCCACTTACTGCACAGTTTCTGAACTCAGGCACCTCACTGGATAAACGAGTAGTTAATTTTTCCTTTTTCAGCCTTGAGTGAACCCTACAGTGAAGACTGGCATTAGGAAACATCTTGCTCCTTTGTGTTTTGAGATGTTTGTCAGTAGTTTGGATTTTTATGAAAAACAGTTTTGCCTCCTTTGATATAAAAAGCTTCCTGCTTACTGTTGCTGTTCTAAAATTCTTTTTCCCTTGAGTGAGCAATAGTCCTGTGTGGAGTTGAAGGGAAAGGTGGTGCTTGGTAAAGTGTAGAATCGTAATGGAGGAGCTGCCAGGAATGGAATATCAGAGTATTAACTGGCTGTTAGTACTGAGTAACTTTGTTTGTAATATTTATTTTTTTAAATGTCTGGGAGCAAGAGGAGATAACCTATTTTCTATTCTATAATGGGGAGACAATTCAGCTGGAATTTGGGTTGGGATAGTAACTCTTCCGATAGCCTGTAATGGGACACAAAGACAAGCTAAAGCACCCAAACCCATCATTGACAAATGGTAGTTCTCATGCTACTGCCTCTCAAGGACAAAGGCAGGTAATAAACTTCTCCTGGTTCTTTTTAGTGATGACTCTTGGTTATCAAGGTATTTCAGCTCAATGTGATGATAAAAGGGAGCAAAGAAGCAAAACAGGTGACCAGAGAGACACTTTATTTCTAATTCAGGAAATAAACTAAGCTGATCCATTCTTTTTCTATCCAACTGTGAAGAGGAAAAAATGGAGGGAACCAGAAAAAACAGTCCCTTGTTCTTTAATTCCATATCCTGTTGAGAATACAAGTATTGCTGGTCTAGATAGCAGCTGGATGTGGCACAGGACAGCAGCTCAGCTCACGAATGGGTACAGTGTCCTCACTTTGAAAACATTTCTGATGAATTTGAAAACATTTCTGATTCTCATCAGATATGCACAATTTAACCAAATCCAGCCTGATCCAAAAAAGCTAAACTTGAAAAGAAATGCTTTGCTGTCACTAGGCTTTAGAGCATTAATGCTTGGATAAAAACATTTGCAGCTGCTTGTTCCTTTTGACTGCTTTGGCAATTGAGGGTGAGGTTTTTTTTGGATTTTTTTTTTTTTTCTACGCAAGAATGACTTTGACTTTAAATTGTTTCTTGTCACAAATTACTGTATGCTTAATCAATCCACTGGACAAAACTTAACCTTTCAACAGTACTGCATATTCTGTAATGAGATCTAACAGTAAAGTCTGTGAGTCACTAATAAGGAGCTTAATACTGAAAACCTGATCTATTTTGTATTGGTCTGTTGTTAATGCAGTATGAACTCGTTGGTTTGAATCGGAGTGCTAATGGCCATGATTATGATTTAACTGTTGGCTACAGAGATTCATCAAGCTGGGACTGCTGTTGAACAGATAAGATAATGTAGCCCTAGTATCTAGTTTGGTTTGAATGTGTTTTGTTTTTTCAGTCGGGTTAATTGGCAACCTTTGATAATCCACTTGGCAACCTGTGAGCTGAGGTACAGTAGCATCTGAGAACACGAAGAGTAATTTGCTTGAAGATCCTCAGATTTTTGAATCCCAGGCTTAAGTTTTCTCTTTTAATACCTAAACCATTGTATTTAGGAATCAGATTTTTTGCAGATACCTTCATGTGTGTTAATTAACCCTTTAATTATCATAGTAGGATTATAAACTTGGTTATGTCCTTATTACCCAATTCATTATTGTATCAGACTAGATGAACTATTACAACTAAATAATGAAGATAAAGATTGATTCGGTGACTGATTACAACTGAGCAGTGGTTTTACAGCATCTCTTACCTGAATTAGAGAAATATTCTTTTTTTCAGCTTTGAGTTACTACCTTTTAATTGCCTTTTGAAAGAGCAGGGGGTATAAAGGAAGAAACGTACTACCCTTGTCAACTGGTCTTGAAATGTGTACTGCTCTGCAGTGCTCCTGATCCTTGAGCTATCAGTTGCAGAACTAGCTCTAAGTACACCTAATTTTGCACTTAGTCGGGTTGCCATCGTTTCTTCTCTAGCTGGTGGGAAGAAAAGCAAGTCTGCTATTGCAGTAGGAGATAAATTTCTGATCAATATGCTTAATAAAGAACTTGTTTATGCTTCAGGGGATATGGAAAATTTTCCCCTGGTGACAGTGGCCTAGACCTTCTTTCAGAAACTTCCTGAAAAATATTGCGTATTTAAACTCATGAATTTTCTCTCTCCAAGTTTGTATGGATAGAAGTCCTTCATGTGACTCAAAAGTCCTATGCATAGACTTTTTTTCCCTTCTTATCAGCTATTTATGTGCTCTTACTTTTCACTGTATGCATTTATATCAAAAAGCTCTTAAGCTTTAGAAAACAATTTTGTTATTAGAGCCCTCTCCTTCTGTTGTGCATATTTTGAGACACGTTCCAATCTTTATTTTACTATAAATTTTTATTTTCCAATATCATGGACCCAGGAGAGAGAAGTACTGTTATTGCTCCTTTCCAGATATCTAAATGCTGTATCAAAATGTTGATCCTAGTCCTATTGAATTAATACATATGCAAAATGCATTATGCATGGTGAAATTAATGACTGCCTTAAAAGTAGCATACCACAATGAGGGTCTACTATGCTTGAATATCTTTTCAATGTCTGCTCATCATGATACTCACTAATGATGTGTTCTTCAAGACTAACAAAGGCCATTCAAACATTTGATGATCCCATTTAGATGGGAAAAAGAGCTGTTATGAACTGACATTGAAGTCTTATCTAGTCAATATCGCATCTTTCATCATTCTTTAGTAAAATTTCTCTGCTATTAGTTGGCAATATTAATGTAGAAAGGTAATCGAGCAATTGCGAAAAAAAAAAGCAAACCAGGGGTGGTACCCCTTTTCTAGTCTTAGCTAGAGGGAAAGGAGGATGAGGCATCAGAAAAGTTAAAGCTCACAAAAGAGCTTGACCAAGGTATGGGGATTTTTTTGTTTGTTTTATTTTTTTCTCTTTTTATCCCTTGTGACAAGGTTAGCCAAAATTATTTAATGGGGAAGATTTATTTAAAATAAGGGTGGGGATTTTTTTTCTCTCCTCAAATTTTTATAGTTACTGTAAAAGTCACTGCTGTTTGTGTGACATCATGCTGTGATATGTCATCATTGTTGATGCACACAAGTTAGAAATTCTCAGTCACAGGAGCTGTTCACAGACTTACATAGGACAGGTTTTCTATGCCGTTTCTCAGCTGTTTCTTAGAAGGCTCTTTCCGAATTACCATAGTCTTCTGTGTTCCACTGACACACTTGTGTCACACAGAGTTTACTGTTCTTCTCGGATACTTCTCTGCACTGCCATGCAGCCCTCCTGGAGAGTCACATTTTGCCTCTTAATTGTGCCCATGCAGGCAGATGAGATGTGTGGCAGATGTTCCAGGAGCAGAGAGTGCATATGTATGTCTTCTGGCATTTAGTCCTTCAGACTTCTCAATCTTATGACCTTGCTTTAACTCTTTGCTGCAAAATCTGATGGTGAGACATACATGCAAGTGATAATTTTTCAGTGAGCTGTTCTTTTGTTTCCAGTTTTATTGACCAGGTAGGGTGACCATGGGTAGCCTTGACATCTGTATGTATGGTGCTGTTATGCCATTATGCAAGTGGGAGGTACTCTATGGTTTTTTGTTTGATGCTTCCTCAGTGTTTTTTTCTCCTGTAAACTTGGAAAAATAGTCTGTATTTCGCTGCTGGTGGGAATGTAACCATTTATATTTAAGCATCTGCAGTGGCACTCTGAGCTTCTTTAATATTCAATGCAATGCTAGAGTTAGGTTCATGAGTCTTCTATGTTGACTATATGAGGAGTGCAAGCTTTTAATTTGGATACCTCTATTACGTGGCTCTTGTAGTAGGTGACACTAATGTTCCCTGAAGAGATTAAGTTGTGTGTATAGCTAATCATGCATGCATCCATGGAAGAAAAGTGGATGAAGTACACATTCACAGGTCCATTCCCATACCTGTAGTTTGTCCACACTCTGAAAGAATCCTAGGATATGGTATTGATCTTTGTAGCCTCTTATTTCCAAAGAAAGGCTTTCAATCCTTTTCTTGGCCATGCATTCATTTAATAGCAGACTGTGCGCTTATATTCTTCAACAAATCAGTGTTGAACGGAAATGTTCCATCCATCTAGCATGAGAAATCAGTTAATCTTCTCCAACAATGTTAACATAATGGGGCCAGCTTTCCTCTCAATGTATTTGGTAACCCCATGAATGTTAGTAGGAGTTATATGTGCACACAGGAAATAATGGTCTGCAACATCCCTATGACAACTGCTAATTCAGTGTGACCATTGTGTAATTTCTGCTTCAAGCCTGAAGCAATCTTTGGGCCATTAAGTTAGTCTCACAGCCATGTTCAGGAATTGCTTTGTTGCCAATTCAAATAATAATGTAGGAATTTTAGCAGGATTGGTTTTAGTTGATTAAGAATTTTAAAAATTAAGGTGACAGTAAGAAACTCTTCTGATTCTTGTTCCATTTCCTGCAATTGGATATGTGAACTGGCTATTTTAATCTGAACTAAAACAGCTAAAGACTTATCAAAATTTCAAGCTTTTATGGCTAAAGGCTGATGGACATCTTTAGAGAATTCTGAGAGATTAAAATTTATGTCTTTGTTCAAATTTGTATCATAGAGAAGGCAGCACCTTTTATTAGACACTTAACTTTGGTCCCTGGCGATATAGGAATAGGAAAACTTTTTCTTGGCAGGAATAACCACAACTAGTCTTTTAACAGTTTAGTGCTTTTCTTTTATGGATGAGTAAAATAACTTATCTTATGAGCCAATAGATTAAAATATTCCTTAATAATTTTGTTTCTACATATGTTTTGGTGAGAATTGGGCACCTAATGTCTTTAGGCCATTTTTGAGAATTCCAGAGCTGCCTGACTGCCCAGTCTTTGTTTTAATCCCTTGGTCTCAAATGTGTTGTTCATTTGAGTTCCAGTGGAACTTAAGGCATTGAAAGGGAGGGGGAAGTACTGTATTTTCAGTCACTGGGGCTCATTTTGTTATGTTCCTTTGGATTTCCACTGTGAGCGTGATAATACTGTTTTCATAGTAACTACATATCTTGTAGTATCTCCTCACCTAGAAGTCTTTTCATGTCTCCATGTTTCTGATTTCATTCAGTTTCTGCTCTTTGGTAGCATTCTCAGGCTGAGCATGGTCATCCAGAAGAATTTAACTTTTGGTAGAAAAATATTTGACCACCACCACCTTTGAAAGATGATATTTTGTTTGCTCCTGCAAACTGAGCAGAATGTATCTCCCACTTTCATTTCCTATGAATTTGTAAAAGCTTTTAGTTATTAAAAGTAGTAGTTTATTTCCTTTCAAGCCACTTGAAAAGTCCCAAGTTTGCTAATTGGTTCTATGCATTTTTGGAACAGTGTTGTTGTGCCTTTACATAGATGTGAAAAATATATTAGCGGCTTGCAGTTCAGCAGAAGTCAGGAGCGCAGACAGGTACTCTTTTGCTGCTGTCAGTTCATCTGGTAAAGAAGTAAGTCCCATGTCTCAGTAATAATGATAATGCAAGGGTAATTCCCTCTTAAAGCTGAGATGACCCTCACTGCTAGATTATTGCCCATGTCCAGAATTGACTGTTCCAAGTGCTCACTGTTACTGCACGTAGACAGTTACCTTTTTTCCACAAGTTCTAAATTTTGTCTTGAAAGACTTTGCTCTGTTCATTGAGGTCCCATGGATTAGGAAGGTTTACCTTGGCATTTTAAAAATAAAAACATTTACTCTGCTATTCAGACAGCTCTTCAAATGTCAGCCAAAAGTATGGTCACTGTTGAAAAGCAAGCCTTTCCCTCTAGTGTTTTTAAATCAAGAATACTTAACTGTACGCCTTGGGTGTAATAGTGCTGACTCTTTAACCATTCAAGTTAATTTTAAAAGAAAAAAAATAAAATCAAATTAAAGTTGGAAAGTCCTGTCACCTTCATCTGTCACAAATAACTTCCAGGCCCTCTGTATGTGTCAGGAGGGTTATTTAGAAGGGATATCTTGTTCCTCTTCACGGATCTGTAAATAGAGCTCTTATGAGGCATGTGCAACTGTATCAGTAATGCTGTGTACTTAATTGTAGGCGTAGGCTTTCATCAGCAGGGGATACCTTTGCAATATTCTGTAATGCCTAAACTTGTTAACCCGAAGAGCATTTTGTTAGGGAAGTACAGCTGTAGGCAAGTACTAGTGAAGTGTCCCAAGTCTGGTAGCCTGAGGGATATTTGAAGTGATCCTGTTTCTCACCAGGAAGCCACAAAGGCATTGCAGATTTGCTGTAGAGAATTGTCATGTCTTAGTGCATTACTGATTCTGTTCTGTGACAGGTTTTACTGCAGAATTAACTCCAAAACATCTGTAGAACAAATCTTGTTGGTTGCTATGTAAGAAAAAAAAAAACAACCAAAAAACAAAAAGGGTTGCTAATTGCGTGGGTGGCATTTCTCAGTTTGCTTGGGAGTGCCAGGAACCATATTATATTATTTTTAAAGCCTCTGAAGGCTGATAATAATCTGTCTGTTACTGTAAAATAATCATCTGATATAATGACAGGAGAAATCAACTTCCCAGCTGACTGAATAGAAAATGTATTCTTGTTGAGCACATATTTCCAGAATTAATAAGTAATAATAATAATAATAAAAGATGGCTGGCAAGAAATGCTGCTAATTTCAGTGATATTTAATAAGAAGAACAATTTTTAAAATTCAAATTACTTAGGAAAGAGCTAACCTCTTCTGTCTCACAGGTCAGAATAAGGAGGAGGTAGCCAGCCTGATTTCTTCCCTTCTGATGTTCTGTTCTGTCTGGCAGTGGATGTGCTTCACTCAGCCCAGGTGTCAGCACTGAAAATGCTGATGGTTTGATCCATATAAACACAAGGGGGAGAAGCAACAAGTCACAGGTTGATTTTAAGTAGTTAGCCTGATTTTAAGTACTGTTAGTACTCAAAACAATTTAAAAATAAAACTTATTTCCCTTTATTTGTAGTTCAAGTTAAATCTTCTGAAGTATTAATAACTGAAGTATGTCCTTCTTGCCTTTTCAACTGGTCTTTGTGGTTTTCTTTATTTATTTAGAATTTTTGCTTATATCAAGAGTTAAAGAAGATTTTCCTGTGCCTTCGAGGAAACCGTTTTCTGTGGATACTGTGCATTAAGTTACTTTGTTGAAATAGACTAACAAAGAGTTTTTTCATTAGAACCCCTTCCTGGTGCTATAAAGCTACCATCAAGGTATCATTAAGGGCTATTGCTCATGTAGCAATCTTAAAAGATGACTAGAGCAGTTTTTCTTCTAAGGGATAATTGACTGTGCCTTCACTTGCTTTTCTAGACAAAGACACAGTTTCTGAAAAACTTTCTATTGATCTATAAGCAGAAATGTCTCATTACATTTGTATGCAAGATGCAACTCGATGTTGTCTGCCCACTTGTATCTAGTCTCTAATGATCTTGCAGACTGATTTTTGTAGTAATAACACTGAAAGTTGTGCTGACCATTTGCATTCAAGATCAGTCCCAGCTTAATTATTTTTTTTCTAAATTATGTTTATTAGAAGAAACCTAATTTGTATTTTTCTTGTGTATGGTTTACGTTGCAGTGTATAACTTGTCTTTAACAGCTTTGCCTGTTTCCATTTTTTCTAAAGTATGAGCCTAAAGTAGATGCTTCATTATAGTAAATAGAAGACATGGAATAGAAATAAAGTTGTTTTATAAAGTTGATATATCTGACATAGACCAATGAAAGCTGATTAGGTGTCTGTGGTCCTCTAAGGAACTTCCTGCAATCACTGAGGTGCAGAAGTGTGGATAGGCTGAGGGGAAAAAAATATGAGAGATAAAGACAACAACAAATTAAACCAAAGAGTTGTATATACAGCAAACTTTGCACAGGAAACTATTCATTCCCAAAGTGAAGGATTCAGCAGATTTTCTTTTAGGATCATTTTGTCCACTAAATTTTATAAATGATGTGTTTTGATAATTCTCTACACAATAGGTCTTTCCATCAAAATTTGCAAGTACTTTAGTTATACTTGACCAGACATGAGACAGAATTGTACATTATTCTGCATGTTGCACCCATAAAGAGATATTAGAGAAAACATTAGAAGAAATTGATTGCATGTGTGGTGGGACTTCATTAAGAAGTCTAACCTAGAGCCATCTTCTATTCAGCAATCTATCACTAGCTCTTTGTACAATTAGAATGAAAAGCTTGGGAGTTTGTTGGACTTTGGTACATCATTCCTTTAACTGCTAATGAACTGCATCAAGTTCTTGCACCCTTCATGAACTTCCTAAAGTTGACTTGGACTACAAATTGTCTTGTAGAATTTATTTGCTGTTTAAATGCTCCTACAAGCTTTCTCCTATAGAGCTTTGAGGACTGAACTTGATATCTGGAAACTTTAGATATCTCTACAAATTGATAGATGTCACATTATATTTTTATGAATCTTTTCATCAAAGCATTAAAAAAACCCTCACCCACCCCACTAGAGTCTGACACTCTTCTGTGGAGTCTCATAGAACAAAATTTTTTGCGTATTTACTGTATTGGAGAGAGAAT
The DNA here is from genome assembly GCA_013398155.1 of Pedionomus torquatus. Taxonomy (NCBI): domain Eukaryota; kingdom Metazoa; phylum Chordata; class Aves; order Charadriiformes; family Pedionomidae; genus Pedionomus; species Pedionomus torquatus. The sequence continues at coordinate 87,962 of VZRU01003252.1, read as the reverse complement.
TTCATTGGCCAAAGTTGTCTATTGAGCACTTTTAAGAAAGGTCCAGAAGGACAAAACCTAATGTTCTTATCTTTTGGCAAATATCATTTCTTAAAAAAAAAAAAAAAAGCTTACCTTCACTTTCCCTAAGCCTTCCATCAAGAACTCGCCAAATGTCCCTTATGGAATCTCTATAATTCATTGCAGGCTCAGGATGGGTGGGGGTTGTAGAATGGAAATTAGAGAGGATAATATATGTTGTAGATGGCTACAATATATGCTAGTTTCTTTTCATAAACAGGTTTATGCCATAGGAAGCATGAGAGGATAGAAGCATGAGAGATGGGGAAGACTAAAGGGCTGTGAGGCTGTCGAGAAACACCCAAAGAGATGGGCATATGGGCAAGGGAGACTTGGATTTATATAGCTAAGGTCTGTAATGGCTGTAAGTGACTGAAGTGTTCATACCTTCCTTGCTGGCTTTTTAAAAAAACTCTGGGCAGATCAAACTAACTGTGACAGAGACCTTTTTTGCCCTTTGGTACAAAGACCACAGTATCTTAGAAGTCACAAAATGCTTATGGTAGATAATGATTCTTACTCATTAATGTTTAAATGCTTCTGTTTTCAAGATTTCTGTCCAAAACCTTCTGAAGAATTGTGAGCAGGCCTGCCCTTAGATTCCATGTCTCCTTCACACAGACTGGGAATTAATTTCCTCTTGTGCAAATTATTTAACTTCTGTGTAATTGCTGCATTTATATAATGGGAATTACAGGGCTCTGTGGGATACAGCCTGCATACATATGGTTGCTGTTACTCTTGCAGTACAGCGGGAAAGGAAAATGCTGCATTCTACAGAAACCCTGCTGAGAAGAAGCAACCTGGAGGCTTGTTCAGTGGCATCCTACAAGGGGAAACAAACATCTCTCCTTCTTTATGAAACTTGGCATTTTGACAGCCAAAGATACATAGCCAAGGTGAACTATGCCTTGAACAAGGGAGTAAAGCAAGGCAAGACAATCGGCCACTAAATGAACTTTCTTTACAGTGAACATTGGTGATTTTTAGTCCTATTTCTTATTTAAATTTCTCCCGGACTCTTTCTTCTCTTTAAACTTATGCATAATGCCTGAGTAATTATTAATTTTTTTACACCCAAACTTTGTGTTGTTTTCTTGGGTAGTGGAGGTCAAACCAGTGCTCTTAACATGCATATACAATATTTAAGATTAGAGTAGTTATATATAAAAGTACATATATTATAAAAAGAAAAAAGGCAAACTTAGAAAAAGTGAAAAAAATAGGGTTCACAAATTGTGCCAACTATTTATTTTAGGACTGTAATATACTTAATAAATGCAAGTTTATGAATTGGATTATATAAAATATTGTCAAATGGTTTGCAATGATTAATGTTAGCACATTCGTGTAGTAAAAAATTGCCATTATATAGAGGCTGCTCCTTTTAAACTATTTTTCCTTCAGTTACCACCACTATTCAGTGTGTGCCTATTAGAAATATAATTTCTCATATCACTTTAAGGATTTACAAAGATCTCTTTAGCAGTGATTTTGATCAATCCTAAATATATGTCATTCATTATTGAACTGTAAACTCACTTTATTATGCCATAATGCCAGGGATAATTAAACTGAAAAGTAAATTAAACGTGTAAACCAAATAGTGTTTCTGTGAAAGAAGATGGAGTTTTACTGCCTGAACATTAATGGAAACTGCATGTGTGTTTTCTGTGCTCTAGAGGATATTGTGCCAAAATGGCTTCTCTGTAAACTCCATACATCTCATGAGAAGAAAATGTGATTCTAGATACCAGCTTTTTGAAGTCCAGGGTGCTCAGAAGTATAGCTAAGCGTTGTAGTAAGAGTGTATGGATGCTGAGGTTCTGCTATGGCTACCTGAGTTAGCCAGGTTAAAGCAAATTTGGGTATATCTGCAAATGCTGCAATAGCCACAATTACTATAAACTACCTTGAGAGAGTGAAAACAGCAAGAGAAATTATTTTTCTTTGCTTTGGATATTTCTAACTGTGCAAGGTTGATATTTTGGTAGTATTTTGTTACTAACTTGAAAAGTTGCAACGATGCCAATTGTACCTCATAATTTATTTTTTGGATTACAGAGTTCAGTACCCACAGATTTTGTTTTCTGATTATGTTCAGCTAACCAAACCCCAGTGCTCTTGCTCTTATATCTGCCTCTGTTTAGCCAAGAGTTCAATTTTAGTATATACCTGGAAATTTCAGCATTCTTTCTAAGGTCATGTGGACTCAAATCAGCTCTCTATATATTTCAGTAGCACACATTTTCTAGAGCTGTATCTGGTTTTTCTTCCCTGCCCCCTCTTGCTAACAGCCCCAACTTCTGGAATTCAAACCACGCTCATTCTGTTACTATCGCTGCCTGCTTTCTTCTGACAGGCTTTCAATCAAAATCTGTATTATTAGGAATGCTGTTTCTTTGCTTGAAGAGCACAGGTTACTCTGACCAGTTGGAATGCAAAATGTTTCTTTGTTGCCTTTGAATTTAGTAAGATTACGAGCGCCCTTTGACATGTATAAATATTTCAGGAGAGATGGACCCTGGGCCTGAAGTTTTGTCTTTGCCCCCTGCATGGAACTAAAGAGGGAAGGGAGGAGCCAGCCTTCCTTCTTGCTTTCCTCCTTGTATTTATTACCCACAGAAAGATGCTTATGGCTTCATTTCTGCCTGTTTGTTATAAATTCTGAGTTAACTTGCAATAACGTTTAATGTATGTGCAAGGTGAGAGGTTCTAGTGCAGAATCTAGTTTCAGTAAACTTACCTTAAATTCGTGAGACTGCTCTGAGCCTTCCAGCCCCCTGTACAGGTAGCTCCACACAACCAGTTCACAGGACATGTCTAGAGAGCTTACTAGGGTTATGACATGTCCAGTATGGATTGTTTCATTGGAGTTGTCAGTTGCAAAAAAAACCTTCACCATCTGCCTTCTGATTACAGCAAAGTTCTCAAGGAATCAAGCTGATGCAACAACCTTATTTACGGTTCTGCTCTCTTTCAGATTATGGGCAACACCTCTTATGCCCTTATACGTTCATTTAACTGGGGCTCAGGATAATGAAACACCCTCTTTCACACCATCCCCAAAGACAAGGGTTTTGAAGACATTTCCAAAGTGTACAAAGCGTACAAAACCATACATGAGATTGTGATAGCATTGCAAGTAATTTAAAGGGGTAGAGCAATAGAGCAATACCCAGCTGGCAGCTGAAGGGCAAAGTACATCTTTTTTCCAGGCAAATACCTAGAAGCATTCACACTGGTGACATTGCCCTGTGACATTTTGTCAGCATTGAGCACCACACTGGCAGAGATACTCTGCTTCTGTCTTTACCCATAAAGACAAGAGGATACCTGCTTCCATCCTTGGATGGTAAGAAAATCTAGTGCAACATCTTGCTTTGGTGGTAGTCAAGAAATGAGTTTGATCTTACCAGGGTATTTTTGAGCTCAAAGCAATGTGCTGCCTCTGACCCAGAGCAACGTAAGACAAGTGATGAGAGACACCACAGTGGCAATGCTTGATGTGAACAGACAGGGAGAAACAGGATCATTTTTGCCATGACAGGAACTTGTCTACTTATGGAGTCACATTATGCTGACGTCCACTCAACTGCCAGGATTAATGAACAATGTAGAACATCAGCTGTGAAGATACTTCTTTTCTTTCTTCCTCCTGCATCCATGTATGGTCACAGAAACGAAATGACAGATTTTGCAGGGAATGTCAGTCATGTCCATGCTTCCCTTCTCTAGAAGCTTAGAAATTTTGGATCTCTGAAGGGCTTTGTGTTCTCTGGGTTCCTGATCTTTGTGGACTATCGCATAGCTGCATTCTAATTTGAAGAGGGGGAAGATGTTCAGATGAGAGATTGCAGTATTCATTGCGTATCTTTGGACTAAAGAACTTTGGTTCTTGAACCTGTTAAGACTGCTGTTAATAGAGATACTACCACTTCTGTGGAGGCAGAACATAATGGCCTCAAAGTATGCAAGTGCTTCACCTAGATCCAGCCTCTCTGCATTTTCACAAATGATCTGGGACTTTGACTGTTAGAAACATGTTTGTTTTTTTTCCGTAAGGTGGTATAAAAGTTTTGCTAATGGCAAGAAAAACTCAGAATGGTTTGGGTTGGAAGGGACCTTAAAGATCATTGAGTTCCAACCCCTCTGCCATGGGCAGGGACACCTCCCACTAGACCAGATTGCTCTAAGCCCACTTCCAAGCTGGCCTTGAACACCTCCAGGGATGGGGCATCCACAGCTTCTCTGGGCAACCTATTCCAGTGTCTCACCACCCTCACAGTAAACAATTTCTTCCTGGTATCTGATCTAAATGCCCCCTTTTTCAGTTTAAAACCATTCCCCCTCATTACATGCCCTTGTATAAAGTACCTGTGGAGTCCCCACTCCACTCCCTGATCAAAAGTCCCTCCCCATGAGGATGAAGAGGAAACTCCATGCCTTTCCCTGTGTGGCTCTAGGCACCCCTTCCTTTGCTAAGCTCTTCACACTTTTGCAAAGATTGTGTCTGAAAGAAATAAAACTGGGGACTTTTTTTGCAGCAGCTTCTGACTGAATCACCAGTTGGCCAATAAGATCCTTCTGGTCAAACCCGGTGCCTATATAGCTTCTGTGACGATTTTTAGAGCATCTTCAGTGCTGAGAGTTCTCAAAGTCATCTGAGGGTCTCATACTCACAAACAGATTTCCTTGGCAGGGCAAATAGGCTAGAGCTCTTGTGTCAAAACTCTGCCTAACTGTTTTGTCTAGGGATCACCTACAGGACAATCTGTACAGACAGTCATATTCAGGGGAAAAATAAAGGTATCTCTTTCTGTAATTATGGTTTTTTTTGAGTGTGTTATCATACATTTAACAATTTGTTTTTCTTTGCCACACTTAAAGAATGCTGGACTTTGCATTGGTGAAGAAACCAAGAAACTGTTCTGCTTGTGACTTCTTTGCTTTTGGGGTTTCAACAATATTCAAAGTTGATGTTGGGGTTCTAGCAGAGAACTAGAGTAACTAGGTCGGGTTTTTATTCCCTAACCACCAAACTTCACTTGCTTATGATACAAAAATTCCGTATTTGCAAAACTGTCTTTGCATGTCACCAGATGTTCTTCTCCAGATGTGCTGTGTTGGTGCAAAACATGTTTTGTCTACATCTGGTGTTGCTGTATCTGTCACTGACCGGGAGCCCCTCTGTAGCAGGCTGACTTCAGGTGAGAACTCTGTCTCTAGCCAAAGAAGCGTATCTTGTACAGGTGCTCCTCTGCCTGTGATTATTTTTCCCCTTCTATCCCGCATATTTTGCCTCGTTCTATTTTTGGCATAGCCAGCGGAAAAAGGCAACGCTCAATTCTAGAGGTGTATTCCTTAAATCCTTCCAGGGCTGCGCTGGANGCGGCAGCTGGGGCGGGCGGCAGCAGCGGCGCTGGCTCCCCCTTCCCCGGCTGGAGGAAGATGGAGCTCGGTTAGCGAGGGCTGCGGAGCAGCGGAGGCAGGTAAGTAAGCAGGGCTGCTGCTTCCTCCTTCTGCTCTTTCTCCTCTCCTTCTCCCTTCCCCTGGCCGGGAGCACGGCGGTGCTGCGCCGGCCCGTGCGGCCGGTGCCGTCCAGTGGCCGGTGGCCTGGGGACGCTCGGCCCGCAGCGCTGTCCTTGCCCGCTCCGCCCGGTGACAGGGGCTGCGGGCAGCCGGGGGGCAAAGCCCTCGGGCGGTACAGTGGAGGCCGGGCGGCGAGTCCCCCCCGCTCTGCGGCGGGGATGCGGGCAGGGCCCCGCGCCGGGCTCCGAGAAGGGCTCTGCATTGCGGGCGCTCACCCCGCTCCGCTCCGCGCCCACGGCGCTACCGGCTCGGAGGAGCCGGGCCTGGGGGGCTGCCCGGGCGTGGGGCCGCTTTGGGAAGGGGAACGGCTTCCCCCCCTGCCCTTCCCCTTCTCCGGTGGGGGGCTGGGGGGCTGACCTCGTTCTGAGAAATCTTAGATGCACCTATGATATTTGCTCTTCCTCTGAAAGAGGAGTCTGTCAGGATCTGTGCGGATAACAATCATCTGGAGTTTGCAGGGTGCTGTACAGTGCAGTGAGGTATAGCGTGCATATAGAACGTAACGCAGTGAGGCACGCGACCTTACATAATATAAATTTAAAAAGCTACCTACCCCTATGCTTATCTGGGAGGTTATAGGAATATGTCTGTTGTAAGCTCTTTCTGGAGGCTTATTAAGTATCTCTGTGAACACAAAGATGCAGAGCCCCTTCTGAGCCATTGTTGAAAATAAAAGAATGATTTGTTGACTAGTTTTGCTGTAGTTCTGCCACAGGAAGTTCCTTGCCCCTGGTCAGTCTCGCGCACGCTATGCTCTTGTCTACCTGGGCATATGTAGCTCCATACTGCAAGACAGAACGATCTCTTCCAGCCCTTAGATGTACCTTTAAATTGATGAGCTATACTCCTGTCATATTTTAACAGTCAACTGAGGCTTCTCCCCCTAGGCCTAAGTAGTGCTGCAGTTTCTGGCATACAGATATAAATTTAGTGTAAACAGGAAGAAACCTTTCACACTTTTCATTTGACCTTCAGCGTCTCAAATACTTGCCCTGATCATCAGTTTCAAGTATTTTGCAATGGGCCGGTTTAAAATACATTGCTGGGTGCAGCATATAAAACACAAATCACATCTAAGATGGCACACAGACAGTGTTCTGAGCTCTCTATTCAAAGGAAACTAATGTCTGAAAAAATAAAATGTGGGCCAAATTTAACTCGGACCGTACAGATGACATTGACTTTAAAAAAGGTTGCTATGGCATAGATTTGAAGCAAAGTGTATTAAACTTCTGGTATTGAAAGTGCTGTTGGTAGGAAAAGTGTTGTTTTGTTACTAATAATCTGTTATTAAAACATCAGTGTGATAGCTGTTGAGGCTGGATCTGGCTCTGTTTTCTGCTGTTGATGCAAATTGACTAAATGGTCTCCTTTCTATGGATGCAGGCTGGATTTTGCTCAGGTGTGTGCGCACACTGCTTGCACAGGGACAAACTAGAGTTTCCCCATTTCAATCTGGAATATACCTGAGCATCAATGCCTACCTTTCTCTGGGATAATTCCTTTCTATTACAAGCCTGTGTGCTTTTGATAAAGCTATAAGATTGATTGTGGTGTGGATTAGAGATCTGATGTGGGCTGTATATGCCCACACAGCAGATACGATGGTATGACGTGGAATAGAAATGACGTTTTTGTGAACCCTGCTCTTTTGTGATGTTACATTTTTATGTTTGTAGCTTATCAGAAGCTCAGTCATTTTCAGGCCAGCTTAATTCATGTATAATATAACATCCATTTGGAGTATGAGGCTGGGTAGGGATTATGCCTAATAGACTAATAATTTGCTATATGTATAGTGCAAAATTAAGTGATTATTTGTTTTATCACAATGTGTCTATTTTTGAAATAGGTAGTTTTTTGCAAGTGGGATCTAGAAGAGCTTGGTCTTGGTTTACGAATACAAATTCAAATAAGGGCTATAGTGGCAGGATGTCACAGGCTCAGCTAAGTGTGGAATGGTAGGTGGGAGGTACTGAGTCCTTCTGTAGTAAGTCTGCCTCTGCACCTTTCCTTATCCCTGGTATATCTCCCTTACTGTCATGTTGGCAGGCTTGGCAAAAGGGCCACGGGCTGAAGAGACTTTCAGTGAATGGGACTTCAGGTCAGGAATTTTGTGGAGCTGTACGTGTACAGACATATGAACAATGGTCAATGCAACCCTTGTGCTAATTGTTGGCATAGTTGCTCTTTGTGTTACTTATTAAAAAATTAGGGAATCTATGATTTAATTAGCCAAACTGCTATATGCAGAACATCTAATTTTAATTTAAAGCTATACATTTTAAATGTAATCACTGAAGTTTTCGTGTCACTTATAGTCTTGTAGGACTTCATTGGGATGATATTAGTGTTATTTGGGGGAAAATATTCTTTTATTACATTTTTTACTTATTGCATAGGCATAAGAACTTTAAAAATGTGTACATCATCTTGTTGTTACTTATTGTTGTTTGGTTCATTATTGTCTTTAGACACAGTAACTTCTGTAATCTTAATAGGAGGAGAACACTACTGTGAAGGTGTTCCCATGTATTGCTGGAGAGTAAGTCAGAATTGAGAGAGGGGAAGGACTAAGGGAACCAGCAGAATATTTGTCACCATATAGTCTCAACCTAAGATCTTACAGTGTTCAGTGCAGTCTCTTTCTGTTTAATATATTCTGCATTCCCCAAAAGATCATGAAATCTGAGCCTCCTTTTGACTTAAATTTCATAAAATATCTTTGGACTAATGTTAAGCAGAAATTAAACCTAAACATTTAATTAACAAAATGGCAAGCCCTCAAAATATCAAGTGCAACTGTTACTAAAGTGGGGACTGAAAGAAGTAGAAAATTCTTTTTTATTGTTGTTGTCGAGACCGTGTAGTCTACCAGTTCATTTATAGTTGATGAGCCCTGTACAACCATGCAAATGCAACCATAGATATTTAGACCAAAGCATTGAGCTAAATGGTATTTGAATGTTTTGAACAAATTAATTGGTGGGAGCTTAACCTGACTGCTTAGATGGTCTGAAAATTCATCAGTGTAAGTACTGCTTAGCTAGAGTAGACCTTTACCAGTTCAAGTGTGATATGAAAGTTGCATAGATGTTACCCTGCATCTTCCTCTGTTTCTTTATTGTTGGTTTCCTACAATGAAGTATGACACAAAACTGAGGAAGTTGAGTGTTTCCAGATGAGATGGCAGAACTCCCCTCAAATCCTTCACAGTACTTAACTGGCTTTATTTTAAAGGCAGATTCATTAGTGTATGCATGTAAATGTAAGAACACAACTGTTTTGCCATCAAATATTTTCTGGTCTTTTTGTCCCTGGTTACAGATCCAAGGAAGGAAAAACTGTAAATCTAACCAGCATGGAGATACTGGAGATGTGAAGGATTTGACTTATAGTTCTGATTTTATATTGTTTCACCATAACCACTTCTGTGATGGGTTTTTCTTATTTGAAGTAGTTTGAAGAGACAAAGTTAATTGTGATGCTTTTCAAGTCTCATTCTTGGTTTACTTCAGATTTTTGTTCTTCTGTTTGTGGTCAGTGCGGGCTATTTTAGGATAGAGTTATACCAGGATTTTTTTTGTCACTGTGCTTTGCTCTAATATTTTACTGCAGAATACTATTGACATTATCTGTACTTACCTTATTTAATATCTCTTGGATGGACTCTTGGCAAAGCTTTAGGCTTGAAATAGAGAAATTGTTGAACTTGCTTATTAGCTTTTACTAAAAGGGTTTATAAATTCATTTAGTATTTTAAGGTCACTCAGTGATTTGAAATACACTTTAATTTGATAGTAAAAATAAAAATCGGAAATCCCAGGACAAGACTATGAATTTGCTCTAAATAGTTTGAAAATGTGGTTTCTTATGTAATATATAGAAGAAATGGAGGTTTGCTATTGCTCAAAGTATTTTTGAATACTTCAGTTGGTTTTTTTTTTTTTTTTTTTTCAGAATTAGCATATCTGCAAATACTTCATGACACATTTAGTAAAATTAGTATGTTTCACATTGTAAACTGAAACTTTCATCAGCCAGAAGACTGAGTTATGCTCTCCGGTCGTGATTGCAATCTCGTATGCAATGCTTCAATACCATTTAACCTCTACAGAGAAGAAAGTATGCTTTTTATTAATACAAGGGTATAGTAGCCATTTTTATCTGTCAGTGTTTTGCAGATACTGAGTGCTCTACAATGAATTTTTTTTTTCCACTTGCACATTCTCTTAGGATCTGCTGAGTAATTGTATGCATTGATGAGTTAATCAAAGAAGGTGCAAAACCCCTGTAAAATCTGAGTGAGCTGTGAAAGAATTTTGATTCTCGTTTTTGTTACAGTGGTTATATTTCCATTATTGTTTTTGGAATTAGGGTAAGGAATGCTGAGAACTTGTTCTTTAATTAAATGTTTCCAATCCTGATGTCTGCTGCTACCATTAGTGACCTCTGTCATATAGAAATTTACAAAGTTGTTACTGCTGCATATGGTCAGGAAAAGTAACGTATTTCTAAGGTATTGCTATGATGTTATCAGAAACGTGTTTTAATGCCTGTGATTAAAATGGCTAGCTGCCATGGTGATGGTGCCATAGAAACTAGTAAAATAATAATTGCCTATTAGGAAATCTGAATGACAAAATTCTCTATTTTTCTGTCTTTTTCAGCACCTTAGCAGGAATGAAACTCTGCTGATGTTACATTCCCAATGGAAAAAAATATTGAAGGAATTCCTTTGCTGTGTGTTACACAGCAGAACAGGCTAAGGTTCTTGTATTGGTGCTGCTAAAACTTTAAACGTGTGAGTGTCTGACAGCTCAGTCATTCCACAGACTGCTTCCAGTCTCAAGAACAAGGGCATTGGAGTAGCTGCCTTTCTTACAGCATTGATCTTTGTTAAGCCACTTTACTCTTTTCTACTGTCATTACTTTCTAACTAGTGTAATTTTCTTCAAAAGACCTCCTCCAGCACAGAAGAGCTGTGGCTGTGTCCCACATTGTCATTTCTGTGCTTTGAGCATCTATGCAGACACAACATTAATCTGGGAGCCTGACTGTGTAAATGGTTTTGTCCATCTCAAACTATGCAAACTGTGAACATAAGAATGCCAAATAAGATTGTGTAGCAGGTAATATATTTACTTGATCAAATTTTCTCATCTCTTGAGATGTATTGCAACAAGGAACAAAGTGTGAGAAACAGTCCTTGACTTAGATTGCTCTGTCTCTTGGTTGGGATGAGTCATTTCTCTACTTACTGGTAAGTGACCCTATCAGGCTATTTACACCCAATTGGAAATAGCTAAGCAAGGACATGGGGGGAAGTGGTCCTAGATCTATCTGTCTAGGCATATATGCAATAGTCTTTAGGCAAACATGTTTCCCTCAAAGTTCCTGAGATACTCCAAAGGAGCTTTTATCCTGTGTTAAGTAGTTGAGAAAACTACTTATTAGCGCTGAGATCAGTGTAAAGGACAGGTTCTTGGTGGTAAACTTGAGTTAATGTGTTAGATTGAGTCTGTACTAAGCAGGAAACAGTAGAAGTAAATGCAGGCTATCAAACACTATGCTTAGATACAAATATGACCGCACACTCGCTCTAATCAGAATAACATACTTGAGAAGAGAACCCCAACCAAGCTATTCCAGGTGGGAATGTCAGGGACACTTAGTCTCAGATCTACCGGAAACCTGTTCATCCATCACCTGAGCGTGTTTAATATCCCAGTAACTTCTATATTAAGTCTTAGAGCTGTTACATTGTCAATTCCAGAGAAAAGGAGAACATACAGGTGCATTAAATACCATTGCGGTAATGGGAAAAGATTATTTTAGTGTAAAGAAAACATAGATTTAGCAAGCATGAAGTTAGGAAATCACCTCCCATACCTGTCTAAATAACTGGTTATGTCTCTGTCTTGGGAAGATACAGATAAATCAAAGGAAAGGTGGAGTATAAAGGGAAGGCAGGTTTATGTAATTCCAACAGAAATAATGATAAAATATACAGCCTGTAGATAAAGTTCACGTGTGGGAAAGAGTCAGGGAGTTCTACAAATACTTCTGAGCTTGAAAGAAACTTATTTTCATCACGAGTTGCCAGAAATAACATAATGTAGTAGTCACTGAAAGAAGGCCACTGGGATAATATTTAATAGTCACGTTGATACAGTGTCTGCAGTTTGATAAGTTGAGGCTGTTTGCTGTTCAGAAATTGCCATTGAAAAGTAGTAACCTTTTCATTAACTGAGTATCGGGATGCCTGAACATTTACAAACTGAGGATTGAATTGAGAGATTGTGAGGTTAACTTGAAAATTTGGAATTTAAAATAAAAATCACAACAGCTGAACAGCTGAAATGCTTTATACCAGTTTTGGGTTTTCTCAGTAAGTGTTCCATGTTGTTTTTTTTACCATTGGGAGGGTATGTCAATGCCAAGTTGTTTAGGCGAACCTCTAGGTCTGAGTGAAAGCTTGCCATGAGGATTTGGCCTTTATACAATGTCTCTTTTGTCTTGTGTGAAAGAATGAATTTTTGAGCCATGTAGTTGGGGATGACTTTTAGCGGATGATGCATACTTGAAATGACAGGTTCCAGAGAAGCAAAGTGTATCTTAGCAACAGACTTTTTGTTTTTTTTCAGGCTTCTTTATATGGATGTAGTATTTTAGGACCTCAGATATACAGATATATTTATCTGTTTATAATTGAAGCTTCCTTGCATGTTTGTGTTACGGTAGAGTTCCCCAGTTCTGTTCATTGCTAAATACTTGGAGTCAGAGTTTATTTGAAACTAGGAAAAGTTGTTTGCGCTTGTACAAATAATCTTCTTCTGGGAGGCACCTGGAAGTGTTTTCGTGTTTTTGTTTTTTCTTTCTTATTCTCAGTTTATAATGATGTATCTCTCTGCTCTAATGTTCCAGACTGAGGATATAGGGACTCTATAACAGTTCTGGACAGGAAGTAAAAAGACAGATATTCAGTAGTGTATAGGCAGACTGTAAATGCTTAAAGCAAAATTTAGAAACACAGAATTGTTTGTGTTGGAAGGATACTTTAAAGACCATCTAATCCAAACTCCTGCCATAAGCAGAGACACCTTCAATGAGGTCAGGTTGCTGAGAGCCCCTTTCAGCTTGATCTGGAATGTTTCCAGGGATGGGACGTCTACCACCTCTGAGGGCGATCTGGGCCAGTGTCACCACACTCATTGCAAAAAAATTCTTCCTTGTATCTAGTCTAAATCTTCCACCTTTTAGTAAAGCCATTCACCCTTGTCTGATGGCAATAGGCCCTACTAAAAAGTTTGTCCCATCTTCCCTGTAGGCCCCCATTAGGTACTGGAAAGGGCTGTAAGGTCTCCTCGGACCTTCTCTTCTCCAGGCTGAACAACCCCAGTTTGTCAGCTTGTCCTCATAGCAAAGGTCCTCCAGCCCTCTGATCATCTTCATGGCTTCCTCTAGACCCACTCCAACAAGTCCATGTCTTTCTGTGCTCAGGATCTCAGAGCTGGAGGCAGTGCTGCAGGGCAGTATCACCAGAGCAGAGTAGAGGGGTAAAATTGCCTCCCTTGACCTGCTGACCACACTGTTGGAGACACAGCCCAGGAAACAGTTGGCTTTCTGGGCTGCCAGTGCATGTTGTTGGCTCATGTCCAGCTTTTCATCCACCAGAAGTAGATGGCAGAAGATTACAGAAGTCCAGATAGATGACATCCATAGACCTTCCCTTGTCCACTGATGTAGTCACTCCATCATAGGTCACTTGGTTGGTCAGGCAGGACTTGTCCTTGGTGAAGCCATGCTGACTCTCTCAAATCACCTCCCTGTCATCCCTGTGCCTTAGCATAGCTTCTAGGAGGATCTGTTCCATGATCTTCCCAGGCACAGAGGTGAGGCTGAAAGGTCAGTAGCTCCCACAGTCCTTCTTGCTACCCTTTTTAAAAATGGATGTAGTGTTTCCCTTCTTCCAGCCACCAGGGACTTGACGTGATGGCAGTGACTTTTCAAATATTATGAAGAGTGGCTTGGCAACTACACTGGCCAATTCTCTCCAGACTCTGGGATGCATCTTGTCGGGTCTCATAGACTTATGTGTGTTCAGGTTGCTCAGGATGACAGACTTGATTTTCTTTTACACTGGGAGAGATTTTGCTCCCCCAGCTCCTGCCTTGCAATCCATCCACTCAAGGGATGTGGGAAGAGAAGTTACCAGCGAATACTGATGCAAAAAAGTTGAGTGCATCAGCCTTTTCCTTGTCTGTTGTTACCAGTTTGCCTGTCTGGCTCATGGTGGAGTGGTGGAATGTATGCTTTCTTTGACTTTCCTTTTCTGGCTGACACACCTGTAGAAGCTCTTCTTATTACTCTTTGCATCTCTTACCAAATTCAGTTCCAGCTCCTGATCCCATCCTTACACAATCGGGCAGCATCCCTGTACTCTTCCCTGTCCCTGTTTTCACTGCATGTGCATATGTTTCTTGCCCTTTAGTTTGACCAGCAGGTCTCAGCTCAGCCATGCTGGTCTCCTGCCCTCCTTTCCTGATTTCTTACACCTGGAGATCAAGAGCTCTTGCACTCTATAGAAAGTGTCCTTAAAGATCTGCCAGCTGTGTTCTTGTCCCTTGGACCCCCTGGAAAACCACCCTCAGAGACTCCTGACTGACTCCTTGAAGAGCTGGAAGTTAGCTTTCCTGAAATTCAGGGTCCTGCCTTTACTCTTGCTGAACTGTATCCCTCAGGAAATATTTAATCAGGATTAATAAAGGATGCTTATTCTTGGAGAGAATGGGAGGAAACTAAAGGCTATGAAAATACATGTTCTAAGGAAGTTTACACATTTTTTTTCCCCCTCTCTTTCTTGAGGAAGCTCCACATGGAGGTCTGTAATGTCTCCTGGACAACACTGTTTATGTATTTATGATTCTGCATTGCTCAAAATTTCTTCTCGCATTGATAGAGCATGTGCAGAAGAAAGAGTAGAACCATAAAGTCTGGATCAGTGTTGTTTGTAATAATAATGACTGTCATGTTGTCTCTTTCTGGTGTGTGTTGTCTTTGTAACAGGAGATACCTATTTTCCATCACTTAATCCATCCCAAATACTTTCCTCAGTTTCTTTACCCTTCAAAGGGAGAATCCCTGCAATTGGCAGAGGAGGATGGGTCAAATGGAGGCTAGTAGGTTGGAAATTGAATCTCAAGACTTGCAACTGGGAGAATTAATATCAGCTTTGCAATGAGGTCCAACTCAGTTTGAACTAGCTTTATTTGTGATTATAAACACAGGCTACAAACTATTCATTACTTAAAGGAAGCCTGAAGGTGCTGATTTACTGGCAGACACCTTACTGATATGATGTATTGCTTACCTGCAGGGCTGGTAGCCCTCTGACTGCAAAGAGATGGTGTGCCTATTTTGGGAGCAAGCAACATGCAGTCATACTGGAAAACCTGATGAATGTGCATCCAGCTGAGGCATACCCAGCCTGGCTGCCCTCCCTCCCTACTAATGCAGATTAGGTGCTTGAGAGAAGCTCTTAGGAGCACCAAATGTTGCACTAGCGAAGTGTAGACCTCAATTAACATGAAAATATAAATCATTGCCTTTTGCTACCACAGGAGATGAATATTCATGCCTAAGCAGCTCAGTTGTAAGTATCTGGAGTTGATGAGCTGGTTACATCTAGCTGATAATCTTTGATACAGACTTTCTTTGATATAGAATTTGAGAAACAGAGCCATTATCATTTTTCCTTCCTCCAATTTTGTCTCCTAAAATATGCATTACATGAAAATGGGAGAAGTGGTTCCTTCAAAAGCTGTTCAGTTGTTAGCTTTCATTCCACATGCCTCCCATATTTAATATAAAATATTTTCCTATCAAGTATAAATAGAAGGATAGTTACTCATGAGATAAGGTGTCTCTGAAGCCAATTGGTTGCCATTAAATGTGTATTTACAGCTACAAAAGAAAAATGTGAAATAGCCTTCTTTGGATTTCATAATAAAGTTTACCTCCATAAAAAGATGCTTTGTAAAGAAAAGGATGGAAGAGCACATGATTATACTCTACATGCTGCATGTCAGTGTGGGTAGAAATAACCCTATAACTGGGTTAACCCAAATTATTATCTGATAGATGTCATAAGAACATATGCACACATATGTTTTCTGTAAACCATATTTCTTTCTGTAATCCAGAAAGAGAGACTAAAGTGAATTATTTCATAATATCAGTACTCTATGCAGAGAGAATGGTTTTAAAAGTTTCCAAAGCTCCTTGGTTCACTTGAAAAGCTGACTACGGGTCCTTAAGAGATCATGTAACTTCTGAGAATGGGATTTAGGCTTCTAGATCATGTGAAGTATTTTTTTAAAGCTTATTCTTCTCCTGATGATTAAACTGCCAGATAAAGTTGTAATTTCATTAACAATCAAGCTATAAAACCCCAATTCAAAGCACTGATTCTACACTTGAAAACATGTAGCTGTGCATCAGTCCCAAACCCTTGTGCTTTCTTTGTTCTTCTGTAACTTGTAGAAGTAAACAGTTTCTTAGCTCTTGGACTCTTCTATTTAAAACTGAACCTGCAGTTATATAGTCTTTCCTGAACTATGGCTAATACATTTTATAACGTTGTGTCTCTGCTAGGCATTCCTTCTGCTACTTTTTTTGCTGTAACCATAGGAATTGAGTATGTGAGAAAATACTTATTGATTTTTAGGGCATTCAAGAAAAAATTGCTATTCATAAATACAATATTTTTTTGAGAGAATTCATAAGCTAAAAGATAGTATTTCATGTTACCTCAGATGACAACCTAAAACTCACGTTGGTTTTTTTTGTTTGGTTGGGGTTTTATTTATTTATTTATTTATTATTTTATTTTCCTTAACTGGGAGCTCACATAGATTTCTGCCCTTTTTTCCTGGGTATGGTTCTGCATGTCTTTACTAGCTTTGAAAAGACAATTGAGTTTCTGCAGAAATCAAAAAATGTCTTGAATATGGTATTAGTTAATATTTTCATTATTGAATGGGATGAGAACACCTGCATTATTTATCTGTGAAATCGCGATAGGAGATACTTCAAGAACTTTAGAAGGTAGGCACAGAATGAAACATGGTTGTGACAATTTGAATGTGTAATCTAAAATAAGAACTATACATTTCAATAATTATTACACTTTCGTAAGAATAATCAAAGTTTGTAAGTACTAGCTGGTTGGACAGGCTTTTAAACCTGAGACAGTTAAAGTGAAAATTTATCTTGGGTCTCTGGGGCTTTGAGCACCCTGGTCTTGTGGGAGGTGTCTTTGCCCCATGGCAGAGGTGTTGGACTAGATGGTCTTTAAGGTCCCTTCCAACTTTAACCAGTCTATGCTTCTATGGTCTTTTTTATTCCAGAATGTAGTTTCTATGTACTGATGGGTAAGTTCTTCAGAGACTTTGCAACTGTTTTTGCCTGCTGTGGGGATTTAGTGTTTTGATGAAGAGATGCTTAGAATGTGACTCATTAGATTTCTGAGTCTGGTGGGACATTTATGAGGTTTTATAGTCTGATCTCCTGGTATCACTCAAGCTATAGAACTTGGTGGTGGAGTTTCTGCTTAAAAAAACTATAGATTTAATTGAACTACAACATCTTAATCGGGACACTCACGATTTATAGACTCTTAATTCTTTACATGAATATCATGAATGCATAAAAAATAGCATCTTTGGTCACAGAGGTTGTACCTTTGTGGTTTAAAGAAGCTCATTTGTATCCCGTTGCTCGTGACTAAGAGTGAAGTTTAATGAACAGCCTAGGTTTAAAATATGACTAAGAGAAAAGAACTTGCTTTTAAATGATAGCTGAGCTCAGGGTGTCTCAATTAACAAGTAACTGCATGCAGGTTTTAGAATTACCATGACCTAAACATACAAAACATGCATACTATATTTGTAAAAGTGATCATGGAGTGTGAGATTTCTAAGTATTTATTTTGATAGATCTTGCTTTCTGCCTTTTTGTGTTTTACAAATTTGTCCTGTGATGGAAAGCTCCCGTTGGCCTGTATTCACTGATGACACTGTAGGTGGTTTCAGAAGCCTGGCTCTGGAAGTTGGGTTATAGAACCAAGGCAAGGGTGGAGAAGCTGCTAGTACTGTTGTACAAACAGGCACATAAAGTATTTTATATGTCCAGAATTACTAACAGGGTTCAGTGTAGGAAATGTTTGGGGAAAAAAAAGTCTTCTTTCTTAGCATCCTAACCTGCTGTAACATCGTAACAGCTGTTAAATGTCACGCTTAGCTTCAGAGCTTATACGCGATCACTGAAGATGAGTATCTGCCTTAAATAAAGGAGTAGGTCAATAATCTTTTGAAAGCTGTTGATGCAATCTTTGCAAATACAGAGGCCTTGCGGATAACATAATTTCAACAGCAGAGCCTGCTAGCTCTTGTGTATCAGAGTGTTGATAATTGGATGAGAATGATAGTATATTAATAAACATGTGTGCTTCTGAGCTGAATTGTCACCAATCTGTTTCAAATATTTTAGTTGCCCTCCTCGGATCTTAGGAGGTAATTTTATTAACAGTAAAGATCTTGTGTATCTGAAAAGATGTAGTTACTGTGCCAGAAACGGAATTAATATGCCATGGGAGCTTTCCTAATGAAATTAATATTTTTAAACTTTATAGAGAGGCTTTTCACCAATTACAGCATAAAATGAACTCCCAAGGGACGAAGATGCTCTTTTTTTTTTTGGCCTAAGCTTTTATACTACTGCCTGCTTCCTTTCATGATACATGAAATGGAAATTGTGAAACAAAGTTTCATTCTTCTATAACCTTATGTGAATTTGTAAGTTTTAGGTGTTTAATTTTTTAAAAATTTGGTAGGTTGGGTATTTCCATGAGGTAGCAGCTATTAGCAGTATGAAATTATTTTTTCTTTTGAAAGAATGTGTTTTTCCATTTTCTACTCAAATGCTTCTGTGATTGCAATACAAAGCTTCTGCTTGAGGCCTTCAGCTACAAAGTTGAATCATGTAAATGTTTTCTGGTTTAGTGGAGTTTGATTTCATCTTTTCATGGTTTTTGTTTTGTAAATGGTGAATAAAATGTACTGAATTTTTTGTAAATGGGTAGTTCTCTTCCTAAGGTGTGCCACAGCACACTCAAGAGAACCACTAGGAAACTGAGTATTACAGCTGTCCAAGGTGAGACGGAGCTAAAACCTGTGTGTAGTGGAGCTACCTACTGGGGTTTATTTGAGAACCAACAAGTCTGAAGCTTTTACCACACTTAATTCCCTTTGCATCTTTACCTGCTCTGCTGCCAGCACTGTCTTCACTAGGTCTGGATGTCCAGTCACAGCTGGGTGATCATGGCTCGCTTGGGAAGGCTGGGGAGAAAGTTCTGCTTGTTTATCCTGTGCACCTCCTTGTAGTTACTGATCCTGGACATGGCTGGCCAGGGTCCCTGGGCATCTACGGCATTCATTTGTCTCCGTATAGCTCTGACCTCCATGGTTTTCCCTCACTTTCAGAGTCTCCTCTCCAGTAGAGATCTGCTGTCTTCTTTCCCAGTCCTTTCTTTTCGAGACCTAGTTCTTTCTGGGAACCCCAAACTCCTGTTTTCCTCGGTTTAAGTAGTCACTGTGCAGAACTACAACATGTGAGCAGCCTTTGAATTGCACATTCTGCCTCTGTTAATTGGAGCGTTCAAAATGCAACCCTTTGGTTTATTTCAGGTATTATCAAAGTTTACAAGCAGCCAGAGAGTACCGGTCTTCCGCTTGAGAGTTCAAAATTTAGTTTGACATTCACCCTCAGATGGAAGCATATGTCCAATTATCTGTTGCCTGATAGTATTTCCAATTGAAGCTATTCTTTTCACTATGACAGCAGCTAATGTATTTATGGTGAAAGCTGTGTTTGGTGCCACTAGGAAAACTTTCACTCACCTTGTCATAGTCTGTGATCTTGATGAACAAGAATATCTACTTGTGCATCTTTCTTACAGGAATTGAGTTTCTGAGATCACTTGGTAGGGAAGGAATCCAAACGCGGATTGGTGCTGATACAGGAGTGTGTTTACATCTCCTATAACCATTTCAGGGTTTTTACTCTATTTGGAGGTTTTGTCTAATATGAGAACATTCACATACTGCAGTACTTCATGTGTCAAATTCCAAGTAATTTTGCAGCCCTTTAATCGTACAAAAGACTCATCTATTGATTACGTGTATTCTACTATTGTAGAAACACACAGGTAGAACTTAAAAAAAGGAAGGTGGCCTAATAGTAACAAAAAAAAAAAGCTTTGGTTTTTATTGTGAATTTTGTTTATTTGCTTTTAACTTTTCATCTAGTTTTTTGTTGATGATGTTTTCTTTGATGCTCCCCACACATTTAATGTGAGGGTGACCCTTGCTGGGTTGGGGAAGGGTCAAATTCCCCCTCGCTTCTTGCAGTGGGCAGTTTAGCTGTCTGGAGGGAACTGGCCTCCGAAAGTATCTTGGAGGGGTTCAAGGTCCAGAAGCATTGCTTGTGCATCTCACTGTTAGCATTCCAAAGTTTTTTTTTCTATGAAGACTGGTATATTTGAAATAAATACTAATGGACTTTCTTAGATTGCCTCATAGAAGCAACATGGTACTTTTTCTGGTTATTATTTCTGAATTTCAGGATATGTAGAGGAGAAAACATTTGGAATGGGAAGAACAGATTCAGAGATGAGGAAACTTCTTCATATTTCTCATGCCATAGGTCTTTTGAGGAGCAGATAGTCTGCTCTTGCTTTTCACTTGTGCTGTTTCTGCAGCTTTTGGTTCTGCTGATTTATATAAGTCAGTGGTTTATTTGCACCTCCAGCGTTCCCAAGAGAAGCCAATACGGAGTCTGGTTGTTTCTTCTGTTGGTTTAGCATCCTTTCTGCTGCTGAGTATCAAATTTTATTAAGAATATTTTAGCCAGCTCTAAGAACTTCGTTGCTGACTGAAACCAAAGGAATAGATGCAGAATATCTGCTTACTGCAGTGCTGATCAAAAGCACCTCAGCTGTTCAGTCTGGAAGGAAATCACAAAGTACTTCTCCAGCAGTATGCTCTCCTTCCATGGCAGAAACAAAAGAGATGTTCTCATGGGTTTTTTTTTAGGTGAAATTCAATCAGTTAAAAAAAAAAATCAGGGTCAGGAAGCCTTGGAGAAGTAAAATATCAGCCTTTATGCCAAGATCAAACACATATTCTAGACGATATGCCTTATCTGTATTTGTGGCAGAGAAGGATGTTTGTTCACAGGGGTTTATACACTGTTAGGATAGAATAAATATTTATACAGATGTGTGTATATGCATGTATTTATATGGACATTTGCATACCTCTGTATGTGCATGTACATCTAGAACTGGGTTGTGTGCCCTTCCTGGTTGTCAGCGTATCTTTATCCCCAGGCCCTTCCTTCCTCTCCCAGCTGTCTGTCCTCTGCTTGCAGCAGGGTGGGCAATGAGGAGGTACCATGTGGGGAAGCTCTAACCCTACTGACTTCCCAAGGGGAAGATCTGTGAGGGAATGAGGTTTTTAGGAAGTGAATGATGCTTTTTTATAGTCTTCAGTGTGGGTTTTCTCAGGCTGAGAGAGCTGGAGCTGTTCAGCCTGGAGAAGAGAAGACTCTGGGAGACCTTCTAGCAGCCTTCCAGTATCTGAAGGGAGCCCACAGGAGAGCAGGAGAGGGACTCTTTGTCCACGACTGTAGTGATAGGATGAGGGGTAATAATTTTAAATTGAAAGAGTGGAGATTTAGATTAGACACTAGAAAAACATTCTTTCCTATCAAGGTGGTGAGACACTGGAACAGGTTGCCCAGAAAATTTGTGGATGCCCCATCCCTGGAAACGTTCAAGGCCAGACTAAATGAGACTTGGAACAACCTGGTCCAGTAGAAGGTGTCCCTGCCCATGGCAGAGGGTTGGAACTCCATGATCTTTAAGGTCCCTTCCAACTCTAAACATTCTATGATGTTGCAACATTGGTGTTTTATTTTGGGGTTTTCTTGGTGGTTGGTTTTTCTGTTTTTTTCCCTTTTTTTTTTTTTTTTTCCTTCGAAAGCATAATATACTTGCAGAACAACTATAATGTTGTGGTATGAGTACCATAATCATCTTCCAGTTGCTCCTCAAAATCTCAAACCATTTTTCGTGTGAAATGTATTCATTGTGGCTTACCAGACAGCCAAGCAACGTACAGGCTACCTATTGTTCCAAAACCAGCATCATGTCTGTTAGCAAAATGCAGTTTTAGCAGCTATTGTATATTGTTTATTTTGGTTATGGTAAAGCATCTAAATGCCAGATTTTAAAAAATGTTTTGCTGCCAATGACTTTTTGCTTATAATTCATGTACAGTCTTAGAAATAAAGAAATAGCCAGCATCTGTCACAAGTTATACCCATACTAAAACGGTTTATGGATTTGTTGTTTAGTTGCAGGAAATCTGGAAACTGTGGGATATAGTGTGGACTACTTCTTCAGTTAAAATGAAAGAATGTATTTACAGTAGCTACTTAGTAATGGTGAGTTGAAACCTTTCTAGATGTTTGGCAAAATTTAATGCATTAAACAAAATGCTTGATGAAAATCAAGCCCCATAATTTTACACTTTCAATAAAAGCCTCTTTCTGTCATCCTGGAAAGACAAAGAAACTAGCCTATGTGAAACTACTTGGTTTTTTAATCAGGAAGTGGGGAAGGGCTGTTGCATAATACAAGCACGGTGCACTCAAGTTGCCTGTTTTTCTTTTCCCTTTTCTTGGTGTTGATTGTTATTGTTATTCCCCTGACCCTGTGGGGGAAATAAATTTCTTGGGCAGTAAGAAAGCTCTTGAAGTTACGGAACCTGTGTTCTTACAAAGGTGCATTGTACATTCTTGTGAGTAGGGAAATATGTTGTTTAATATAAATATCTTTAGCACTAAAGATTGGCAATTTAATTGACCAAAAAAAAAAAAAAATTCCCACCTCATTATTTTGTTCATATATATGACCTGGGATGAAAACAACTTCAAAAGTCGCAAGATGCGATTGAGCTGTCAGAGATTGTCTTTCTACAAGGCGGTGAATATCACATACAGAACTATGTGATGTTTCTTGTAACAAACCTGGCACTGGAAAGCAAATTAGGGCCCTGCTGAGTGACTGGTTATTGGCTTATCTAAGATCTCTTATTATTAAAATGTTTCCTGCCTCATAAAGAATATTTGTAAAATGATATTATGATAATCACCATCTTGATACATCAGGTGCTGAAGTGCAGACATGGAATACCAAAGCATATCTCTCCTCTGCTTGAGCTACAGAGTCAGGTGCTGTAGCCAGGCTATGTAATAACTCAGCAGCTTCTAACAGCAGGTAAAACACACAGTGAAACAGTGTTTTGATGTGTGTAGCAGAGATGGGATAAGTCCCCAGTAGATTCTCACCTAATCATGAATGTCGTTTTTCTCATCTGTTGCTGAGGCAGTTTCTTGCTTGCTCAGGAAAGACAAGAAAATGCTTTCTATTTGTGATTCTATTAAAACAATTCTCAACAGACTGAGAAGAAACTTTAAAAAAAAAGAAAAAGCTTATTTAAAATTTTCTTTAAAAACTCTCTGGAACTGGATGCTTTGTAAATGTCTATGTCCTATTAACCTGTCTATGTACCTTCCAGTCATTCTCAACTGTAGTTTACTGAATATTTGGAGGATTAACACTCAGATTTGGAATTTAACCTTATTCTTCACTTGATAGAGCACTTAACCAGAGAGGAAGGGAGTGTATAGGGGATAATTGCCAAACTTACAAAAACTGGAAGGGAATAGCTGCTTAATACGCGTGTTAATCAGTTGTACTACTGTCCATGCTAAATGAAGAACCTAACTTGATTAGCCGGAACAAGCACACCCTGTTATTTCTGGAAGAAGGTTTTGATATTGAGAATACTGTAAGCAATGAGACTCTTGGGTCTGGAGCAAAATTTTTAACTGAGGGAAAATTGATGTATGGAGTTCAGAAAATGATTGTTAAACCTGCACCTTTAAACTCATATGAGTTTGATATGTAAACAGTGATTTGTTTTTTCATACAACTGAGTAACTATACTGTCTCTTAAATTAACTGGAAGCTACAGATGGTTGACCCCTTAGATAGTCTACTTTAATTTCAGACACCTAAATTTAGATGTTGGACTCTCACTTAGGGCATTTGGTTTGAAAGATTTGGCCTGGAACCCAGGAGCTTCACCATGTCCCTACTTACATTACAGTCATCTCACTGAGCCTCTCCCTCCCACTGACATTAATAGCACTTCTCTCTGTCTTGAGATGTTCTTAAATTGCTTTATTCATTTTTTACTCATTTTGCTTCAGAAAGTATGTGTGTTACAGTTACTGTTCCTTAAAGCAGAATCTGAATCAGATACAGAATGCAGTTTCCTCTCTTGTAATCAGAAATTTACAACTGGCTACTGTAGGTGAAGGTTACTGTGGGTCTCTTTATTTAGCTGTGCTAACATTTCCAATCCTAAAACTGTTTAATACATAAAGCTTAGGGGTGGAATAGGACATTTCGACTAAAACTGAAAATCCATTGGAATTCTTCCTCTTACTTCAGATAAACTATAACAATTTACTTGCTTTCATAAGTTACTCTCCCAAGTGAAATGTTCTTGGGTTTTTTTTGGTTTTGTTTTTTGGAACTTGTTTATGAAATGTAACTCATGACTAACATGTTTCTTGTGTGATGACCGTTGCCTGGTCTTGGAAGGAAATTTGTCGAAGTGCTGCAATTGGGTCTGAGGGGACACTGTAGAAGTCATTAAAGTCTTCAAAAATCAACCAAGCTCTAAAACTGAACTGATAAATCTCTTTAAATCGGGTAGTTTATTTGGTATATATCAAGCTGGCTATTACAGAAGGGGTTTTGAAGCAGAAGCCTGGACAATGTGTGATAGAAGTAAGATGTGAAGGTTTCTGTATCAAAAAGAACATGGTTTATAAAAATTACAAATATGATATTACTTTATTGCTGATATTCTCTAAATTTTTGAAATTATGCAAAGCAGTGTTGCTCATTAGGTTTGATTTAGAGTTAACTTGCATGCTTGCATGTTCCCATCACTGCCTGGATTGTAAGGTAAAAGTTACATTATGTTGTGAATCTTTTAAATTTCATAATCAAGAAAAATCTGCAAAGAAAAAAGGGAGTTACTATATGTACCCAGAGGAGAGACTAATAGAGATACTTGGGTGTTGGAAGGAAAAGTAGTCTTTGATATACTCAGTTTTACCTGATAGCTCAGCACAATTACTATTCTCACAAAGCTGCATTAATCTGACACACTGGTCCACACAGAATGTGCTGGATCTGATATCCAACAGCTTTGTAAGAAAGCAATAGTTTTCAATGAGATAGACAAATGTAGACAACAGTCTGCCAGCCCGATTTCTGGGGAGGGGTATACTGCAGCCACGTATTGGAATTCCAAAATATATCAGAGGTGTTAGTCTATGACATTCTTTTTAGTATATGACAAAAGTAGTGTTTGAAGTGGCACTGTATTCCTTTAATCACTACCCTTTATTCTTAGCAGCTCAGTGGAATTAAGCTTTGGGCTAGGCAGTGACAGCTAGAAACCGTTTGTATGAGCTTTGCGGAAAGCAGCTGTTGTAATCTGACCTTTTATCTTTTACGTGCAATTTGGGAAGAGGGTAGTGTTCTTTTTCAGTGCTGTGGAAAAAGTAATATACATTTCATGAACCATTGCTGTTTCATGCTACCCAAGAACACATGTCAGCAAAACCTGTCATTCCCCACCTCCCCAAAGACATAAACGAGCTCAGGAGCACCAGTCCTCAGAAATTTCTGTCACTAATACACTATTTTTTTTTAATTTTACGTATCAAAGGCTGTACAGCATCTCTGTGTAGTCATTAAGGCCCTAAATACAGAGATCAAAGTATGCGATGTTTCACAAGCCTTCTCTTGGGTAAGGCCCTAAAATGAAGCAGCAGACTTGTACCAGAGAAACGAAAGTGTAAGCAAACGTATAGTTACGGGACTGTAGGCATATTCTGATGAACACAGTCACTCTGTCTCCCAAATCCTTAGAGAAGGCATATAGTAAAAACATGCTAGCAGCTCATGAGTAAAAGCTTGGCTTTGGGTTTGTTTGTGGTTTTTTTTTTTTTTTTTTTTTTTTTAATCATTGGTATAACTTTTGTTTCTTCCAGAGTATGAGAAGGACTAGATCTGCTAAAAGTTCCAGCTTTTTATTTTATTATATCATGTTTCTGATGAATGCTTTCTTTTTGGCAAACACATTTCACTTTTCCAACTTTCAGAAAGTCCAAAGGAGCTTGACTTACATGATTTGGTGTAGGTGTTTATCTAAGGAGTATGTACTTCTATCTAATCAGAAATATAGCTACATGTATTAGTTGGCAGATGCAGTGCCCAATGTGGGTTGTAGTCCAAATAACAGAATAAATAGTTTATGTTGAAAATTATTTAGGACAAGATAAACAAAAGTTCACGGCATAAGTTTCTTACGTATTTCACATTTTGTGTGGGTGCATTAAGACTAGGTTTAAATAATTTACCTCTTTCAGTAGTCCGTATCATACAATCTGAAGTACTGAGAACATAAGATTTTTGAATTGGTGTTTTTACTTCAGAGAGATGTTGAGTTTGATGAGATGTTGAGTTTGATGAGATGTCTTTCTGAAAAACTTTGATATAGGAGATTTCATGTAATGGAGAATGAAATCTGATAGTTAAAGCTTAGAGTTTAAAATGCTGTTGGCTAAAATGAGAATTAAATTCAACAGATATCCAAGTGAAAAATCTCTAAACCCAAGTAACTACAAAATGTGAGCTTAACTACAATATTTTGTACTGTAGATTTCTGAAAGGATGCTATACAAAAGTAGTGGTAAAATACATTCATGACAATGGGAAACAGATACTTCAAATCTAGAAGGGTAAATGTATAACTGAATACCTTACCATCTCTTTTTCTGTAGGTTTCAAAACCTTTCATTGGTTTTGAAAATGCGTTCTTGCTTAGTATGTCATCCAGTTAATTTTAAAATTAATTATATTATTCAAACAAGCATCACATTGTAATGTGACAGTTTAGGGTGGGAGTTTGAGACTGAAAGTCCAGTAAATTCTATCTAGTGTCAGCGGTGCAATCTGTGCAACTTGGTAGTTATAGATGGTGTACAGATCTGATAATTAAATGATAACGGACTTATTTTGCTAAAAAGATTGTTCATGTGCCAGAAATTGTTGTTATATTTTTCTCTTAATACACACATAACAGTGTTTGGGGGTGGTTTTGCTGTGGGTGTCTGAGAATGTGTATTTGATTGATGAGCTAAACTGTTTCTTCAGGTGCTGAAGCAAATAACTATTGATGCAATTCTCTGGAAATTGCTGTTCCTGGAGATTCTGCCTCCACAGAATCTCCTGCACTCTGACGGTGGAGTTTGCTTTTGCTCGGGAGTTGTTGTCAAAAAAACGTGTATGGCTTTCCACTGCTGGGTCTGAACTTGGAATTCACTGGAATTGTCTCTCTCTAAAAGCTGAGCTACAACTGTGATCAGTGAAAGATGTACCTAATACAAAAGCAAAAATACTGAACTTTGGAGACTTTCACAGGGAAAGGAACGTAGCAACTTGCTACCTAGTGAAATATTTATATTACTGCAATAATTATTAATTTATTTTATTAAATTGATTTAGTAGCTGTAGTGTTGCAAGAAGTTTTTCTATTTGTTTCTCTTTCCAGGAATTAGATGGATAATTTCCTGTAAATAATAATGGTTTTTGTGATAACTTCCATGTAAATTGCCATTTTCTTTTCCTCTTCCTTGCTCTTTTATTTCCTGTGTCTCGGAAGCATTGTCTGTCTTCTAAATAATTTGGTTGATTGAACAAAGGCCAAGAGGCTTTTGGGACTGTATGTCAAAAACTTGGCTTGCCAGCCATCTTTCAGTAATATTTGCACCTCTAGCAATATATTCCATGACCGATTCTGTATGAATTACTGGTCCACCAAGGCAGCAACTTTCTTTAGCTATTTTAGTGTTAACTTTAGAAGATGTTTTCTTATCTTCAAGCTTGAAGCATGTTGGCAGCTCATACCCCTCTAAATGAAAAAGCAGGAACAATTAGAATATGGCAAAGAACATTGCTGTAGCCCAATGTGTTATTTTCTGGAATAGCAAAGTCCAAACAGCTTTTGATGTGTTTGCTTCCTGAAGGTGAAGAAAAAAAGGCTACTGTGGAGGGGTTTTGAACAAGGATCAAATTAGGTAATTGAGTAGCTAAAAGACTTGCTGTTAATTCCTTTCCCACCATCCCATGTGTATATGTACACAGCCTTCTCAGGGTACAGTCCACTTGTTCCTTACTGGGCACCTTATTATTTTTGCAAATTTTATTAGAGCTGGTTTTCATATCAGTCATTAACATTCATATTTGTGGAATATTTATCCCATGTCCAATTGTCCAATTATCATATAAAGGAAAATTGAAATAATCCTTTCTATGAGCTTTGATCATGGAATGCTGAACAAGTTTCCCCCCAGGCTTAGTAACAGTTAACTTCACTACTTTCCCAGCTGACCTCATCCACTGTTAGAGAAAGAAGTAATTCTGTCAGATACAGTACGTTACACTAAATAATTTTGATATATTTAGACAGTGGAAAAATCCTGTTGAATTTACGTGGCCAGTTCACTAAAAGGTTGCTTACTTGCAAAAATACTCATTGCTTCTACTGTGTCTGTGATGCCACTCAGACTAGCATTTATTTACCCCCTCAAAATCTCGCGGTCAGACCTCTTCAAAAGAGGCATAAGCTGCTGTGCCTTTCACGTTGTTATCCACAGCACTGTGGTTTTCTTTCCTCTCTGGCCTGTGTCTCTAATTCTTGTCCTTTTTGGTTTGATCTGTTTGCCATCAATGTTGAGCTTCTCTTTCTTTTCAGTCAGAAAGATCTTGAAAATCTGTGGGATAGATCAAAGTGTTTCTAACTGAAGTTGAGAAATTGTTTTCATTCTCTTTTTTTTTTTTTCTTTTAAATTAAAAAAAAAAATATGTGGTGCAGTAAAGGGTAGCCAAGAATGGCTGATCACTGCAGCTTAGTTTTGGAGTGAAGTTAGGGTGGTTATGATAAGGACACCCTGTTAGATATATACACATTGTCAGTGTTTTCAGTGAGTGAAATTCTCCTTTTGTTGTTGCATTTGTTAATATTTGGAAGCCAAGTAACTTGCAGAGTCATGATACCTTAGTTATGCCTTCTGGGTGCACCAAAGCCTTTATTTGCAAGTGTTACAGCAATGGTGCAGTTCAAAGACCTTTGCCTCTGACACTGGAGTATCTTTTCTAACAAGCACTCATGTGGGCAGGAGGTATTAGATTATGTAGAGGGAATCAGTGATTCTCCTCTTTGCAGAAAACGGTGAATAAGATATCTAGGTTGATTTTGTGAGATGGGAGGATCCGTGCCTGTTAGGATGCAACTGTGACAACATCTAGGATAGAGCAGGTTTTGTTGTTGCCACTTTGACTTCAGGGACCGAACACTGTACTAGGCTCCATTTCATTATTTGCTGCATGCCATGCCAATGAAGAGACTAATCCTTTTTGGATTTCAAACCCATTAACTGTACCCCACTGTTGGGCTACCTGCTGGTTCCTAAGCAGGTCACTCGAAATAAGACAAACTTCCTAGGGCCTTGGTAGAATCCTTTGTGAGACCTAAATATCAATATATGGATTTTTCATGCAGTTTTGTCATGTGTGTCTTATTCCTGTAACACAATGAAAACTAGTTTGTGTAGTTTCAGAACATACTTAATAACTAAAATTTATCTTACATTTCCAGCAGTTTGACTGAAGAAGGCATTCCCTGTTATCCACGCAAGACAGTAAAAACTGTTCTGTTGTTCTGTAATATATAGATGAAAGGCTGTGGTTTATATATTCTTACAATAAGCAAACAGTAGAAAAATCCATACTTTGAGCGATGTTAGCAGAAGGTTATGGTTGGAAATCCAAGGACTGAGAAGTTAGAGATTGATAAAAGAAAATTTATATGTAGTTTCATAGCTCAGTGCCTTGTGTGTACTTATTACTACGCAGTCTTTTGTAATAAAGTCATGTATTAGGTCCTAATTTCAAAGTTCTAACTCGAGCATTTCTGACATCTCTAGAAAGAGCATCTGAAGATTTTTCATTTTTGAACAGTGTTTTTGAAGATAATTGATTTTCTGTTTACCAGTTCGTCTTTCATTTCCGTAGATGTGTTTCTGTTTTGCAGACATTATTTGGAGGTTTTGCAAGTGGTACTTGCTTCAATAGGAAGCCCCTTGCCAAAACTGTGAGATTTGTTTTGGAAGGGTATGTGTGAGATCTGAGACCTGGGAAGGCTCACGTCTGAGAGCCGGACTGATCGTGAGGGACAATATACTGCCATTTAGACAGGTCCCTATTTAGAAGTGAAATATGTTCTCATCAGCCTTCAGTTGCCCTTTATGAATGAAAGAGAAATTGTGCCCTCTTATGAGATGCACTAACTACTTCCTGACAAAGGAAATGTCTTAAAATAAAAATCTATTACTGTGCCTGATAGTCCGCAGGTTAAAACAAGCAAGGGGAACATGCAAACAGTTGCCAGTGAAAACTGCCACTGAACACTTCGGAAGGAGAAAAACCTGGTGGTGACCATCAGATGTCACCACCAGAGTCCTTGATCTGCATACCCAAATGTTCTGTGCTGTCAAGCATAATCCTGCTGGCTGACTCTATCAGGCTGTAAAAGTTCATTTTTAAAACCTAAGGGCAAGTATTTTATTATTTCTTTTTTGAGGGCAGGTTTTTGGTGCTGTAGCAGCATTGATCTGTGTATATGGGAGATAAGAGCTGAAACAAGGAGTTTCTACCATCCCCTCTTACAAGACAAGCTTTCCAAAACTCAAACTATTTAGTTCATGCAAAAGAAGCATAAGGGGAGATTTAATTATTATCTAAAATTACCAGAACAGAGAAGAAGACTTCTGACAGTAGGAATACACTCTTGTCTAGCACAGGGATGGTATGAGATCCATGGCTTGGAAGCTGGAGCTAGATAAAGCAGAGACTGGAACCAAGTTCCCCAAATTTTCTGTGGCAGGTCTAATTAACCATCTGGAATCTGATGGGGTTTCCATCAGCTGAAGTCTTGAAATTAGTGCTGATTGTCTTCCAAAAATCAATTATGTAGCTCAAATGAAAGTCATGGGCTTGATACAGGTTTTAGCTCGTCTTACACAGATTTGGCTTGTCTTACACAGGAGCTAGACAATCAGAGGGCCTGAATTGTACTACTGTCCTCTGAATCACTTCTATAAATTACTTACTTTATTCTGAAATTTATCAGAGGATAAAATAGCAATTTTCATAATGATTATATAGGTCAGGAATCTTTAATTGGTTGAAACTCTGGCTTTAAAAATGCCGTATTTAATTTTTCCCCTTTGTTACAAAACTATGATGAATCTTGTATTAATGTTTTTCCGAACACTTGGAATTTCCTGAAGGAATTTAAATAGAATGAAAAATTAAATTTTTCCTTGCCCAGAAAATAACGAACTCCTCAGTTTTTGTAAGAAAAATGAAGTGAAAGAGGAGTAAAAAAGTGAAACACCAGCAAACACCTGTTAATTTTTTTTAAAGTCCAGGAAGCTGAAGAAACAGTAAATATTTGATTTTAATTTTTATATGAGTTCAGCAGTAACTTTAATTGTCATGCCCAGTGAAATTTCAAAATAAGAGTTCATTATTGGTTCAAGTTAAAAAAGCAATGATTTTTCAGTATGGATTCAGTGCTAAAAATTCAAAGTAGGAAGCTGCATTACAGACCTTGGCAACTGAAAAAATATTTTATAGAAACTCAGTTTTTCTGCAGTCTTTGCATTTAAGGAAAATTAGACTGACTAAGAACAAAAGCTTTCTCAGTAGTCACATCATTTATTGTGAATAATTGGATGAATAAGGAAATTTGTAGGCATTTCTTTCAGAGGAAATATTTTATAGTGTGAACCTGTATGTGATGTAAATTATAAGGTACTGTCCTTCAAGGCAGTCTCCATCTGAATAAAATCCCATGATCACTGTAAGCCTGTTATAGCACATCACAGGCTTTTGTTGTGTGCATTTCTGGGAGTTGTTGACCTCTTTCTCTTCTTTAAATTTTTGCATATCATGGTAGAAATGTGTTTCATCACCTGTGTGTTTCACCTTCCTTCTTCAGTATGGCCAGTTATGGCTGTAATTGAGGAAAACAGGAAAAAGACGAAAAATCCCTTCCCCTCCTGGGCAGTTAAAAAAATAATACCTATAAAAGTATATAGGATACTAATACATATTTGCTTTATATATACGAGCTTGTAAATGTACTCACTTTTCCTAAGAGCTCCTGGTTCTAGGATAATGGGAGTGACTGTTCCTAAATTCTTGACATAAATCTAGATACAGTAGAAAAATATCCAAGTTCTCTCTCATGCAACTGATCTATGTCCATTACATATTTTGCACCTTGCTATCATCTGTCCACTGGCACACGACATAGATAGGGGAAAATTCCAGTGAACTATGACAGTGGTTTTCTAATACACAGAACAGTGTCAGATGTTCCTAGACTTGCTAAAGATCTTTTGACCCTTTTTTATATTTGATCATGTGATAGTTATTGCAAAAGATTTAAAGAACTAAACATTGTTTTTAAACTTAAAGACTCTAGAGATCCTTGAGAATCTAGAAAAAAACTTGAGAAATTAATTTAAAAATTCAGTTATATATAGTATATATATAATTCAGCTATATATAAAATACCTGTATGAAAACCTATCTGGTTTTGAAAACTAGTTCAAGGGTTCAGCTGAAATCATTGCTGAAAACCTTACTCCAGTAGGACTCACAAGAAGCTGGCTCAACTTCACTTCATCTGACTGAAGAACATTACTATCTGTTTAGATAAAAACTCCTTCCTTTTTTGTTATGTTTTCATATGGTACTTCCAAAAGAAGGAAGGAGATGCAGGGTTGAAGGAAATTCCATTCTAATTTTTTTACTACTTTTCTATTTAAATGTTCAAGATGACTTGTTTTCCCTGTTGCAGCATATAAACTTCCTTAATAGTGACTTTAATACTGATGGCTCAGCAGTTTCCAGTAATTCACTCCAGATGATTAGTCCCAGTCAAGCATCCCTGCCTGTTTCTGGGGATGAGAGCTCACAGCCCCCTGTTGGGTCTGACCAGTCCCTGCACCATCAGAAGTACTGCTTGGGTGGACCCTGGGTCTGCAAGCTGTTCTGCTTGGCTCTGCTTCCCTGCCCATTTGGAACAGTTCAGAGGGGACAGGATTAGCAAGGGAGCAGACCCTGGCCATCTCCAAGCTCAAATATTTGCTATCTGTAATAATATTTGCTACCTTTATTTGTTCAGGGGTAAATGTCTTCATTGTGCTGCCACACAGGTCTCTGCTCTTTCATGTTTGGAAATAATTTTAAAACCTTCACTTGTTTACTTGTTTAAATTTTAAAAACTTTACTTGAAGAACCAATTACAAATTTACTAACTTTCTCCCCAGACATGTTTTCAGTGTTTGTTCCCAACTCCTGTTCAGATGACAGCAGTGGGAGTCGGGGGGTTGGTGTCTTCTCTTGGCTCTTATGATCCATAATGTTTATTTTGCCCCTATAAACAGGTCTTAGAAATGCATTTTTGTTTTCTTTTTGATGTCTCAGATGGAACACACAATTATGGAAGCAAAGGTTCATTTACTGTGACACTGACAGTATTGATAAAGTCTGTGGTACACAAATATGCACAAATACCTAAAACCAATCTACACAAGAAATTTTTTGCAAATGATGGTAGAGATTGAGGTTTTTTGCTCCTTCTCCAGCAACAAGTGCCTTCCTGTTCTTAAGAAATACTCTTCTAAGGGATATAATTGGAACAGGGAACATGCTTCTTTTTAGGATGTATTGGGTAATGTCCTTTTCATCAATAAAACCCAATTGTTCAGAGTGAGAATTTGTAAAGGATCGGGAGAATATTGACTGCATTGCATCATCTATTTTTGAGGATGAAGCTATGCAGGAAGAGTGATTTTTATTTTCTGCTTGTAGAGAAACACCCACAAAGGCTTTAAAGTTTCAGGTAAATTAAACCCTAAGAAAAGCAGCATTGTAATATATCAAAGTTTACCATCTGGGTTTTGAAGACTTTGAAGTCCCTACAGAAACAATTCTTACCTCCTGAGGCCAATGTCAGGATGACCAATTTTCATTAAATTCAGGTTTTCCCTAAAAAGGGCTTCCTGTTCTGGTACAGTAATTCGTCCTCTGGGACACTGGGGGTTTGTGTGCCGGGAGGTTGGTGAGGTTGGTTCTTGTCTGGGTGCTTTGAGGCCTTGGGATGACTGCCTGGGAATTCCTGTAGTGGCTCCAATCAGGCCATAGGACGTTCAGTTATAGCTCCTCTGGAGCTACAGAGGCACAGAAACCCTAGATTTTTTGACAGTATGTTCAGATCAGATGTACTGCGTGTATGCAAAAGAGAGTTGCACGAGGCTGATAAATCCAGCTTGCTACGGCTGAGAAGTTGGCATCCCATCTGACCTAAATACTGGATTTGGTTTTGTATTGGGGAAAATCCGGAATGGCAACATAAGACGTAATTACAGTTTTCTTCCTGTATTCAATTTCCAGTGCAGCAGCTTCTGGATTACCTAACTAGAAATAACGGAGTTAAGAGTGGACCTTATTGTAGTAAGCAGCATGTGGACCAAGTCAGTCCTCTGCTTGGTGCCAGCTGCAGTAGGACAGCAAACATTAAGGACATATAATTATGTAGTTGTGTGGATGTACAAGGCAGCAATGAAGCTGGATCTCCTTGTAGAACCACATGATTATTGGTGGCTATCCCTACATCCTGCCCTGGACCAATGTCTCTTTTCAGTAAGATGCTACTTTCTTTTAGTCTGTGAGGTTCTGTTTCAGTTGTGGCTTTTCAGGCTTTGAATTCTCACTTGGCTGAGGTTACACATTGTTGTCCTCATTGGCTTCCCTCAGGTTTTATAATGATTCTTCTCCGTTTTTAACTGTTTTGTAAACGCAGAATTTTGTACATTTGTCTAGTTGGGATTTCTAAAGCGTTAGGTGTGACAGTGTTCTATAAAAATAACAGTGACTAGGAACTGATGAGACAACGGGCACAAATGGAAAGGCAGGAGATGCCCTCTGAACACCAGGAAACACTTTCTCAGTGTGAGGGTGGCCAAGCACTGGCATGAGTTGACCAGCGAGGCTGTAGTGTCTCTGTCCTTGGAGATACTCAAAAGCTGGATGTGGTCTGGGGTAACTGGCTCTAGGTGGCCCTACTTGAGCAAGGGCTTAGACGGGATGACCTCTAGAGCTCCCTGCGAGCCTTGACTAAAACAGTCATGCTGATTTTGTGAAATCATTTGATTATGAGCCTTCCCCCGCCTCCAAAGGCACTTCACCCTGTTAAGTAAGTAATTGCAGAAATTGCCTTTCAGAGAAGGAAAAAATACACATTAATCTGGAAACCTGCACAAATTCTTGAGAAGCACAGTGAATTGTGTGCACAATTTGGGATTCCCATTCTTGTTCTTTTATTCTAAAATACTTGTTCTGTTCTGAGCAGAACCAGTCATGGGGAAAATCTGACTGTCCTATGTGAAGTATGTCTCTGCTAGGGCTTTGCTGAAACTACTTAAGACTGTTGTAAGTGCTATCCCAGTGATGATCTATGGTGTGTCCTGAGGTCTGCTTGAGTGCTAATTGGTTTATTGTTTTATGTAGTATATTAAAAGCTTTTGTGTTCAAAGTTTGAACTCTAATTTGCGAATGATGGTAGAGATTGGGGTTTTTTGCTCCTTCTCCAGCAAGAAGTGCCTTCCTGTTCTTAAGAAATACTCTTCTAAGGGATATAACTCTAATTCAGTCCATGTGTGAAGAACAGTTACAAAGCAGGAGGCTGGGATGTAGTAGCCCTTTTATGCCATGTTGTTGCCCTGTTGTTTGACTCCTTTGACAGGTGAACATCTGAAAGGAGTGAAAGACAAAAACTTCTGTGTTACATCTCATCCTCTTACATCCTCACATTACTTCTGTGATACATCTCATCCTCTTGCAGTGCTGGAAATATTGCAATCAACTTATATTACAAATGTACTTAGTTAAAGATCAGGGCTTATTTTGCAG
Source organism: Pedionomus torquatus (assembly GCA_013398155.1). Taxonomy (NCBI): domain Eukaryota; kingdom Metazoa; phylum Chordata; class Aves; order Charadriiformes; family Pedionomidae; genus Pedionomus; species Pedionomus torquatus. Next base: position 51,988 of record VZRU01003252.1, on the reverse strand, counting down.
GCACTACTATTTTTTTATATGGGAATTATTTTTAAAATAGCATTGCAGGCTCTTTTGTGCTACTTGATGTGGTAGTACTGTAATTCTGTAATGCTTGAAACTCTCTTTATCGTCAACTGGACTATTCTGACTCCAGCCTATAGCTTAATTCCCTTCCAGTGGGAAGCCCCCTTGTATTTTCTGACTGCTAAAATCAGGTCTGTGTTTTCCTGCGCTGCTCAGTGGCCTTCTCTTCAGTAACACAGTTGCTCAGTTGAGCGTTTTAGGCAGAGACTGTTCTGTTCTTGAAGAGCTTTTCACTGTGGCAGGATGACAGTCTCTCTGTTGACTGTTAGGCTGTGTGCGCTCTGGGTACATTTTAATTTTATTCATGTGCAAAGGTGCCCTGCCGGTATCATTAGGGAACACCTAGGTCTTTTCTGGAAGGATGTGAACATTTTGTTGAAGGCTGTGAATGATATGTAAGTTGTCTATGTGATTCTTCATTAGCAGATAGAAAAGGTTAATCCTCTAGCTAATGTGCAAGATTAGCTTTCTTTCAATAAAAAGGTAGAGTTGATGAATCTTTGTGAAGTAAACTTGAGGAATATTATGTCCTTGAGCAGAGTTCAGTCACTTATAGTCAGAGCAAAGTTATTCTATTTTGCTCTAGATTATAATATCTATGTTATTAGGCAACAGTGGTTTTATATCATACATTCTGTTCTTTCTAAGCAGCCCATAACTTGTCAGTCTCCAGCTCTCTTGCTCGCACTATGCATTTCGGACAGAAAGGATAAACAAAATGCACTCTTCAGCAAACTGAAATGCAATAAAAGCTTAAATACTTATCTTTAAAGCTAATGTGTGCCATCATACACAATTTAGTTTGAGAGATTTCTGCTGTTGGCCAAGTTCTTATGTTGAAAAGTGGAGCTTAAGTTGCATATTATATTTTTTTGATGTTTTTGAATTGCTTTGATCTGACTTTTTCTCGTTTTCAGAGGTTTTTTGTTCTCTAATTTGGCCTTTGTACAGCAGTTTGTAGCTTAGTGCTTTGTCTATCACTGCAGCAGGTGACTGCATTTTGAAATGTCACAACCTTGGGTGCTTCAGAAGCCTTTCTGTAGAAGTCTAGTTCACCTGATAGTAATTACACATATTTTTGGTGCAGCAGGCAAAGGACCAAATATGAGTGGGATCAAGTTCAAGACACCTGGCAGAGTGCATCTTTCTCCATACTGCCAATGGGACGTGATGGATTCCTCTGAACGTCCATGAAGAGTTGGGGAAAGTGTGATTTTGTTAGGGGCTCTTGATTTTTGCCATCTCCACCTCTGTCACAGTATGCTTAGTCTTTTTGGTAAATAAATAAATAAATAAATTCTGAGGGTCTTGCAGATTAAGTAAAGCGCGGTACCTTAACATGCATGTTACCAAAAAAACCCAAACAAAACACAACCAAAAACCCTGCAAATCAAAAATGAAACAAAGGAAGATAAGGAACCAAGAATGGTTTACTACTTAAGATAATTTGTTATAGTTTTATTTTTTTTATTAATGCCTCTTAATTTTGGAAGAGGGGGGATTTAGATTAAATATTAGGAAGAAATTCTTTCCTGTGAGAGTGGTGAGGCACTGGAACAGGTTGCCCAGAGAAGTTGTGGGATGCCCCATCCCTGGAAGTGTTCAAGGCCAGGCTGGATGGGGCTTTGAGCAATCTGGTCTGGTGGGAGGTGTCCCTGCCCATGGCAGGGAGTTGGAACTCAGTGATCTTTAAGTTCCCTTCCAACCATTCTATGATTTTAGGTAAAAATTAATAAAGCGAGTACCATTTATTATAAACAGACTTCCCATCCCCCACCTTAAAACTGGGGAACTTGCTTTCTCTTTCTTTTGCTATGACATCTGGGGCTAAGTGGAATAAGCCTATGGATAAGTTAAATCAAATGTGTTTCTGCATTGTCAGATGTCTGTCATCTGCTAGTAAGAAGAATATTCAATAAATCCTTTAGGCTCTAACTGCATGGTTTACAATAGGGTTAATGACTGATGTATATCAAGTTTTGTATTTTGAATTGATAGCTTATCCCAAATGGAAAAAAAAGTGATGTTAGTTAAGATATCTGTAGTATCTATACATAAAAGTATGCATATTTATATATCAAGAATATACAGGCATATAGATGACACAGATGCAGTATAGATATATACCTATATATTACATGTAGATTATATAAACATATGCCTATATGCATTTCAACATGTACATAACATTGTTTTTCTGACCATAAAAATACATACTTGTATTTTTTATGTTTATAATACCTCTTTTCTAATGTATTTGTCTTCTGGTTATTGAAATGTTAATTTTTTTGCATGTTATTTGGTAAGCTGCTCAACAGTAATTGCAGATGTAGGGGAATTGTGCTCTTTTTTATTAATGGAAGGACAACTGGCAAATAAGTCATCAATTTTAAGGACTGAAGTAGGTGATTCAGTTACAGAGAATCGTATTTTTCTTACTATCTAAATTTTATAAAAATTGTATCTATGGAAAATATTTATCTGTCTTCAACTGAAGAATATGTGGGATGGATAATAAGAGAAATACATGATAATCTTATGTACAAATCTAGTGGGGCATAAATTTTTCAGGTTTTTGCAAAGTTATTTTTATTATAATTCTGGTGCTTTGTGATGTTTCTTCCCTTAAAGATCTAATTCAGTGAGGAAGACAGTCTGAAAGTGGAGTATCTTAACATTCTGCCATTTTCTCTTTATTAGTTCCTCACAATAGTTTAAGACATGAAGGATGAGGTGGGAATTGGGAGACTGTTTGATTAATAGATTGATTGGTTTAATGGTGGACTTTCGGTTTTTTAGAATGAATTTTGATGCCAACAGTATCTGTGTGCTATGCGGCAGGGCAGATTCAAGCTATCCCTTAGTAGGAGAACTTAAAAAATATACTGTGTGTATACTGATAAGTTTCAGTAACAGACTAAATTTGTTGATAAGTTTTATAATATTTTTCATGTGTAAAAATATTTAATGTATTCTGTTGAAGATTGTTTCTAGATAAGGCAGTGGAAGGACTCACTTTGTGGAGAAAATGCTTTTTCCCCAGTGGTAAATAATGAAAATTGCTCACAAATGCTCCTTAGTACAAATGGGAACTGCAAAACACACTTTTTAGAGGTATTCCAGTATGTTTGTGTATTTTGGATTCTATGATAGTTATAGCTAATTTCAGAGCAGAGTGTAGATATATCAGGCCTAGAGATTGTGTTTGAGATGAGAGGATTAATTAGCTAGTGAATTCCAGGGCTGGATTATTTGAACAGAAAGTGAGTCAGTTTCTCTTCAGTTGATGTGTTAAATTCTTTTTAAGATTAGCATAATTATTTCCACTTTACAGATGTAGAAACTGATATTGAAAAGTGAAGCTTCTTAACCAAGTCTGTCAGAGCCTTTTTGAAACACATGTGGACTTAATGCAAACTAGAAAGCAAAGAGCACCAAGCCTATTAATGTAATTACCATGTGGGTGTCTATGGGGTTGGGGTACCAATTCAGCAGGTCCCCATGCCACCAGGCAGACAAACTGCTTAATAGTCATTCCAGCTCAGCTCTGTGCATGGATTAATATCTGCTACACTTAAAATTATTATTTGAACAGTGTGTGTTCTGATATGTAAATCTATGACCTGCTTTATAGTGTTAAGATGTGCTTTGTTAGATTCCTGGGATTTCTCCTTCCCTCTTTCCACTTTTTAAAGTTTTGCCTTTNGTCAGGATGTACAGGCAGGAGGAAAAAGAGTTGAGAAGTGTGTGAGCAGAGGTGAAAAACTGTCGTTGCCCTCCACTGCTAAATAGACAGAGTAGTCTGATGTCATTGTGACCATAGGAACAAAAAAACCCCAGAGATGCTGGGCTTGATTACATCAGTTCATAAAATTGGCTTTGCTTTCTTCTCTGCACTACCAGCTTTGATGCAAAAGCTGATGTAATGTAAACACACTTAGTAAAACTGTAAATGGACCACATCCTGTATTTTATTTTATTTTATTTTTTTTTAGCTTCAGAGGGATTCTTCGTTACTGAAGGCAGTGGTGATTTTGCCACTCATTTCAGTAAGTACCTTTGGTAACAGTTAACTAGATGAAATTCAGCTGGACTGGCAGATGCACATTTCCATCTTTTGATGATGCTTCTAGCATAACCCATAGTTGAAATGGAAAATTTTACTCCTTTGTCCTCTTTTACATATGCACAGGAACCTAAATAGAGAAGAATGGAAGTCCTGCGTTATTTTAATGCATCAAAATGTGCAAATATATTTCCTTTTTTCTTGTTGAACTTCCTGCTTATTATGCCAGTGTACATGAGAATTTGAATGTGTCACATTCAGAATGCTCATTGGAGCAGGTTTCCCAGCTTCAGACAGGGACTTTGACTCAGTCCAGGACACCTGGACTGGCCAATACTGAAATATCTGCTATTTATCTTTTACTATGTGTTTCAGGAACATGGGTTAAAAAAGGTACATTCTTGCAGAGCTACTTAAAAAAAGTGAGAGCGTGAATCTGGTTTGTTGTAGGTTAATGATACATGAATATATAGATAAAGTTATCTTGGAGTTTACTGAATGTTTGTGTTGCAAAATTTTTAAACTTTCTCTGTTAAATAGTAGCTATTGATATAATACTGGTTTATCCTATACATTAAAGCTGAATATCATACTTTACCAGCATAGTCTGGGAAATGCTGAGAATGTGGTTTTGGAGAGTACTGAGAAACCGTGTACTGACCAATGCTTGTAATAAATGTGAACTGTTAAGGATGTTGTGAAGAGGGTATATGTTTAGCATGTGAAAAAGTGCAGTAACTATGCATTATTGTAAGCTATTTGCTTATAAATGCGAAGGAGAAGGGTTGATCATGGAGAGGAACTTAACATTGTGAAGAACTGAGTACATGCTGGGTCATTTTGCCACCAAAAGGCTATAACCATAAAACATCAGTTTGCCATACTCAGATGAGTTGTTGGGCATTTCTCCTTTTAAAATCTGTCTTGCCAGCTTTTGAAAAAGTAGAGTTAAATGGTTTAAAATTTTGCTTCTTGCTCTATAGAAACAATTAAGAACACTCTGTTAATGTTGTACTAAAATCATCAGAGAGTTCTGTTGTTTGTCGTTTGTTCTGTCGGAAAAGAATTGTGTGTTGTAGTTCATTCTCAAAGTAGGAAGAAAATCAGCTGCCCGCAAAAAGCAGCAGGATATAAATTTTACAGGTTTTCGAAGTATATAATACAGTGATGTTAAAAAAAGAAAAAAAGAAGGGGGGTTGGTAGTGGGGAAGAAGCAAGCATTCAAATTCCTGTGGAAGCTGTGTTTGTGTCAAGCAGAGCAGCTGCGCCAGAGCCTCCCCTCTCTGGATGACCTCAGTCCTGAGCGAGACAGAGCGTTCCGGGTGCAGGTGTGACTACTGAATTATTTGTTCTGTTTTAGTGTCAGTCAGTTACAGTGAGGTATTCTGGGTAAAATTTGTATCCACTGAATAAAATGAATTGGTATATTTGGTATTCCACAGTTCACGATGTGCCTTCCTGCTGTTGCAGCAGTAGTTTATTTTATTCTGTTGAATTGCATCAGTTAAATTGGACGGGTGAGGGGAAGTGACTCCAGCAATACCCCCTGAATACATCAGGCAGGCGGACAGAAAGGTGGGATTGGGCTGAAGATGGTGTAGGACATAAAAGATAGTTTTGACAGCTGACTTCTGATCATTTTGATGAGGTTCATGTATGCTGTTTGAGTTTGGAATTTTAAGTTTCTTATTCATGCTCCATGAGAAATAGAGCTGTGAAAAATGCTCCCTTCTAATGCACATTTATCGGGTCAGCCTTGGTTTGAATGTGGCTATTCCTGTGATGCTGTAAGTCGTTAGCTAAGCTGCCTTAGATCCCATCGGTCTTTGCCAGGTGTCAATACCTGGTTGTTGTTCTTTGTGCCTTTTACCCCTTACTAGTTCATGAAGCTTTACAGAAAGATCCCGATTCTTCATTTGTGTTTGATGTAGACTACCAAAGAGTAGGACTACATGGCCCAAAACATGTCTACTTTTCTTACACTTGTTTCCAACCGAGTAAGTCCAGTCAGACTATGCAGAAGCCAGGTTCTTGAAAACC
>VZRU01003252.1:0-45777 GCA_013398155.1 Pedionomus torquatus | reverse complement strand
TTTTTTTTTTTTTTTTTTTTTTTTATCCCTCACCCCCCATTTGTAAGATGTAGACTTTTCAGTGTCTTGAAAGAACCCACAAAAGCAAGTGCTTCTAGGAAAGATGGGTGTAGTTTTATCCAAATAATTAATAATAAATTCAATGCCTGCTTTGACAATCGTTAAAGAGGGAGTTCTTTATTCACCATCAGATAGGTGACTTCTGCAGCTAAGTCCACCCAATCCTTTTAGGTGATTCTCCCTTTTATCACCTGAAGTGCAAAAAAGCGAAAGGGATATAGTGTTCCAGCTGAGTTGTAATCCTATGAGGGGTACAGAGGATGGTGGCAATGCTATTATTCTGCATCTGAGATCTCAGTCTCCTGTACCTACACTGTCCTGTTACTTCTCTGTACAAATATGGTAGTGGCATGGCTGTTGCCTTCATGTGAGGTGCAGAGTGAAGGTATAGAAATGTGTTTGAGAACTTGATAAAATTTATTTTAAAAGGAAAATGGATTAACATTAGGATTCCCGTGCAAATAGCAACGTGTTCATAAACACTTTTTCATAGTGTTAAATGAGCATGCTGTTGTACTGTGTGATTTATCAAGTAAGAAGTGTATGAAAAATGGGGGGTTGCTGAGACTGATTTTAAATAGTGGTTCTTCGTTCTGGTCCAGTGGGATTTCTTTAAATGATCAGACTCAAACTGAAGACATACAGGGAAATAGATCAGATATCTCTGAGGATTTAGGCAGGGTTTTAGGTGACTTGTGAATTATAAACTAGCTTGATTGGCTGGTACAAGTCAAATGAACGTGTAATCCAGTGTACTCAGTATAGCATGGCTCTCCTGAGCATAAGAATTGTCTGCTAGCTCTTTTTCTTTTAAGCAGTCTGAAGCAGATAGAGCTTCTTCATTAAATCAGTAATGCTTTCATGGTAGGACTTGGAAAGACATCAACGTTTCTAATGGTGGGAAGCAGTTGAAGGGGGATTTGGCAAGGTCAAGGACAGCTCAGCCACCACCCACTGCTGCTGGTGTTGGGAGTACTGAGACATCATGGTAAACAGCTGGTATTTCTGAGTCATTCCTTCTGCCGTTCCCACCTCATCCCTCTGTCTAGGGTGTGTGGGCAGCCAGGTACATTTTCTAGGCAGGGAAATCATTAAAATTGATGTCACAAATCATAGTCATGTTATGGGGGAGAGGGGAGACATGGTTACATCCTTCTCATACCCTTTTTAAAGCCTTTGTACACTTATCTATCTAATGTATGGGACCATCAGTGAAAAAGATAGAGGAGCAACATAGGTTACTTTAGGTGTGATACATTAAGGGTGTGTTGAACTTTAGCAGGTAATAGAGCTTGTGTTGGAGTAACTTCTGCCTCCTGTTGAGAAAAACAGGGTGCAAAACCACAGTATCCAGGTGGTATCTCTTGGAGCTTGATGAAGGTCACAAGATAGCTTAGAGTTGATGGTGTGCACGGGACCAGTGCTATTTAACATCTTTGTTGGAGACATGGACAGTGGGATTGAATGCACCCTTAGCAAGTTTGCTGATGACACCAAGGCTGGTGGCATGGTTGACATGCTGGAGGGAAGGGATGCCACCCAGATGGACCTGGACAGGCTTGAGAGGTGGGCTAGTGCAAATGATATGAATTTCAATCAAGCCAAGTGCAGAGTCCTGCACCTGGGACATGGCAATTCCAGGCACAAATACAGGCCTGGCAGAGAATAGCTGGAGAGCAGCCCTGAGGAGAAGGATTTGGGAGTGTTCATGGATGAGAAGCTCAACATGAGCTGGCAGTGTGCACTGGCAGCCCAGAAAGCCAAACCCTGTCCTGGGCCGCATCAAAAGAAGCGTGACCAGTAGGTCACGGGAGGTGATTCTTCCCCTCTACTCTGCACTGTGAGACCCCACCTGGAGTCCTGTGTCCAGCTCTGGAGTCCTCAACAGAGAAAGGACATAGAACTGTTAGAATGGGTCCAGTGGAGGGCCACAAAGATGATCTGAGGACTGGAGCACCTCTGCTATGAGGACAGGCTGAGGGAGCTGGGGCTGTTCAGCCTGGAGAACAGAAGTCTCCGGGGAGACCTTCTAGCAGCCTTCCAGGATCTGAAGGGAGCCTACAGGAGAGGAACTCTTTGTTGGGAAGCATAAGGATAGGACAAGGGGTAATGGTTTTAAACTAGAAGGGAGGTTTAGATTGGATATTAGGAAAAAATTCTTTCCTGTGAGGGTGGTGAGGCACTGGAACAGATTGGCCAGAGAAGTTGTGGCTGCCCCATCCCTGGAGGTGTTTAAGGCCAGGCTGGATGGGGCTTTAAGCAGTCAAGCGGGAAGTGGTCCTGCCCATGGCAGGGGGTTTGGAACTTTGAGGTCTCTTCCAGCTCTAAATATGATTCTACGTGTGCTATTCTTCACTAATAGCTTGTGTGTATGTTCTCAACACCAGCATGGGATATTTTGCTTCAGAAGAGGCATCTGCACATAGAAGCTCAGGGCTATCTTAGCATAAATTTAAAGTAACTTGCAATAGTGTTCTGTATATGTGTTCTTTTGTTATTTTGTGTAAAGTAGAACTGAGAGTCATACTGCTTATTTTAATAACAAAACCTGACACGTCTGAGGCCATGGTGGTCAGCTGAAAAGAGACATTGAAATACCCAGTAAGTGGAGTAGTGCTGTTCAGACAAGTTGTGTATAATGTGGGATAAATAAGAATTGTTTCTTTATGAGCTTTGAACTTGTTTGCATATCTATGTTAATTATGTTCTTTCAGATAAGATGAGGAAGTCTCTTAACTGCTCCAGAAGGAAAGGGTCTGGAAGGAAAATCAGCTCTGTCTTTGGCAAATAAGTATCAGATAACAGCAGCAGTGGAGGAGCTTATTCTTTTTAAGTTCGTCAAGACTAGTTCAGATAAATGAATTATACCTGAATTTGGAGTTACAGTTTCAGAGGAAGGAAATTCTTTTCTTGTCTTAAGCTATTAGTCACTGAAACCAGAAAAGTGGCTACTTCTTGTTTTTGTGTAAAGCGCTGTTGCTTTTGATATCCAAATGATGCACTGTACGGTATAACCTCAATCTTCTAGAGAGCAAGAGGAAGGGCAGAGAAAAGTATGTGTGGTGCAGGAATTCAAATGACATGGAAGCAGGGTTCCTACTCTCTTTTTCACAGTGTGGTCCTAGATTCTCATAAAGCAAAAAGTGATCAAATCAGTTTGGAATCTGAGAGCGAGGATTACCCTGTGTGGTAAGAGACGTTTCTGCACGTAATGAATATACACGGTAACTGAGCTGACTGAATGTTAAAGCAGCTGTAGTGAGCAGTAATAGAACTGAGTGGGCTGTAGCTGAGCGACAACTCATCATGTAATCATCATGTTTTCCGCTTAGAGCATCTCTGAAAAACAAGGAAGATGGGTTAATTTTTTTTGTCTTCCTCTAACAAGAGATCTTGAATAATTATTTTTTGGAAAACCTACACTGACATCTCCACTATAGATACATATTTTGAGTGATACAGGAGTTCTTGTCTGTGGTTCAAAATATATTCTCCCTCCTCAACCTCATTAAATCAGATGGTGAATTTCCCCTAGTCATCTTTCTTTTTCCTTAATCGTCTTCTGTTTAGAGGTCAGATTTGCTCTGCTGGCATTTCACAATGCAGAAGCAACCACTTGGCAAAGCACAGACTTTTGCCTGTTTGAGTGTATCTGATGCTCTCCATCCTGTCCCCACTGACCACTCACCCTTGAAGCCGCTGGTGAGATGTGCAGATGGCGGTGAACTGAGCAGCTCTGAAGGCAGCCCACTGCAGTTAGCATGGCTCAACCGTGTCACGCTGATGAGGCAGGCCATCATCTGCCTCTCTTCTTCTCAGTTCTAAGCAGCTGACTGAGCAGAAAGAACATTTCCATGATTAGTTAGAGCAGGAGCAGGTTCCTAATTTTTACAGGGGGCCCTAGCTAGCTTCCAAGTCAATCTCTTTTTTGCATTATCAGGAGAGTGGCTACTGGAAAATGGCTGTACGAATGGTGAAGTACAATTTAAAGGAAAATAGGTTTCATGACATGAAGCTAACATCAGTAGGAGGCCATGCTTTATGCCTTGAGTCTTTAGGCATCAGTATGCACTGTGTGCTCTAGTTTTGCATTATATTTTCTCATCTAGTTGTAACCAGAAAGTGACCTACTACACCTGGTCAGATACTTTGAGATACAGTATAATGCTGCTTTTCTTTAGTGGGCTTTGGAACTTGGCGGGTTTTGTATCCAGAGGTGTGCTTTCTAGTTAATAAAGTGTGATTCTTTTAAAAGATAAATTATTTATAAATTTGAAGCTGCCCCTTTGAAGTTGAGAAGTGTTGTAAAGAAGTGTTAAAGGGTAAAACTTTCTGTATTTTTACTGCCAAGTCAACGCATTGGTGATTGGTGTAGAGTGCAAGAGAGTAACTTCAATTGCTTGTCTTTTATATTCTTTTAGAAGAGGGTAGCTTGCTTTGCAATTGCGATGCAATCCATTTATTTGCTAAGGTTTGTACAGCTCTCTAGCAACAGGTTTTCTTGATATAGTCTATGTGTCTCTGCTTGTAAATTACTTTGCTGGTAGCTTTTAGAGAAAGTTTGTAATGTAACTTGTTTCAGTTACTGTTATGGGGTTTTGCATGTGCATAAGATTAAGAAATAGCTTTTTCTCAGAAATTTATGGCAGATAAGTTAAGAAGATACATTTAAAGTAAAAGTCATTCCATATCTACCACCATCAGGAATCCATGGACATGATTAGTAAAAGATATAACTTTGTCTATGCCCATAATTGAGTATGATAGACAAAAGTTGTGATAGAAACTTTGATTAGTGAAAATAGGTAGTGATTAGATACTACTTCAAGATTTGTCTTTTATCAAAGTCTGAGAGGCTCACGGGGAATTACATTTAACAAGGAAGGTGGATTATACATATGTGTGTGTGTATCTGTGTACATACACGTATGTATAGGTATGTATTTTATATATATGTTTTAAATTGAAACACATTTTAATATGAAAGATATCAAACCACAAAAAATGAGAATCCACAGGTTGATTAAAATCCACAGTCACTGTTAGCATTGTTTAAAGATGAGAAGTATTGATCGGTCTTCCCCTGAGATATTTGTTTGCTTGGTAATAGAGGCCACAGTATTTAAAGGGTATTTGCAGGTGAAGTTCATGGAGAACTTTTTCTGGCCTCACTAAAGTTAAGATTTCTTTGTGTGGCCCAAAAGATCTCAGAAATGCACTGTCATGGTGGTGGCTAGGTGTTTGCTTTTGTGTGAATGGTCCAATGATGTCAGTAAAACTACTCATGCAAGTAGATTTGTATGGGTTCAAACTCTTTGAAATTCAGCACAAAATAAATGAAAACACAATTGAAAAAGTAACATTTTCATCTATTAAGACGTTATAATTATTTTCAAACCTGTATTGATGCACTTGCTGACTTGGTATTATATGCAAAGAAAATTGTACTTTATGTTAGTACTTGTGGTGATCTGACAGAGAAAAACACCTTAAAATTGGAATTTAATGTTTTGATTCAGGGTACAGTACAATTGAGAAATTGTAAGAAAAATGTTAATTCCCATGCTACTAAAAAGCCAGGATAATTCATTCTAAATACTCTTTAAAAGATTTGTATTTTAGTTTGCAGATAATCTTTATTTGACCTTTTTATGTGGTGGTTTTTCTTTGTTTAAATTTTCTGACTGTAAAAGGGGAAAAAAATTAATTTGGGAGTCCTGTAACTGGCGTACATAGGGAAAAGTAATTAAGATTTGAATTACATGTCTCAGGATTTTTGTATGTGTGGACATGGGGCATTCTTTTTATTCCCTGAAACTTAGTCCTTTAATGAAAGCAAGGCCACAGAATGAGCATTTGTTGAGCTCATAAGTGAAACCAGATGATTTTGTGTTTTAAAACCAAACCCCATTTTATTCGTATAAAGTTAAACAGAAGTGATATGAGTTTATTGGGCTAGGCACTTTAAGTATAAAACATAACCCTTTTTTCCAAGGTATGTCTCAGTATTGGAGCTCCCCTTGTTTCTGTTTCTTAAGGTATTTTCATGCAAGTGTGCAGACAGTTACATATTCTAGATATACTTCTGGAGTTCTGGAGATCCATACCATTTTTAACTGCAAAAAAGCCCTTAAAATTAATTCAGTTGACAATTTGAAATGCAGGCTGAGTATAATGTGCAGCCAAAGCCCTTGGACCCAAGGTCCAGCCCAACTACTCTTTGTACTACAAAAAGTGAGGACTGGTTTTCCGTGGTGGAAGGTCCCTGTCTGTTCCCCAGGGCCTGATGTTTTTTTCATTGGACAAGTGAGTCCTAGTGGCCCACAGATCACTTGGACAAATGTTGGAGCATGTGTAAAGGAGAAAATGGCACCAAGTGGCCCAAACCAGGGCTGCAGGGACGGAAGAGGAATCTACCTGTGAAAGCTGCTAGGCTTTAGCTTCATCTTTGAGCCAGCACAGATTTTGTCAGTCAGTTTTTGCTGAGGAAGTAGTACAAAGCAGATATGTGGAGATCGGGGATAATAGCCATTGTTTTTTTAAATTCAGATTTCTGTTATTTTGTTTCAGAAGGTCAATGTAAATAATTGATAAACTTGAAAGTTTAGGTTGGGTGGCTTTCTAGCATGGGCCTGGAAAAGTGCTTTGGCTTTGTGATAAAGAAGTATGTGTTGTATATAAGGTCTTTTAATTAAAAAGGTAATTTTCCAGTGTAAAAAGGTGTCTTTAGATTTTGACAAGTCAAACAATGACTGTTTTCTGTAACTTCACGCTGTTGCTATAGATGCTAAAAGTCAGCAGCCATGAACACAACCAAGAGGTTTATCCTGTCTTTAATGAGAGCTTTGGACAAAAAGGCTGCCGCCCCAGTGATGCGTGCTACTGAGAGCTAAAGGGAATGTACAGACAACGTTTCAAGATCTTGTTGGTACTGTTTCTCTACGTGTCCAAATACAGTAACTTTCGCAAAATCTCCTTTAGTAGCTAACCATGGAAAAAACTGAAGTCTGCCATAAACCTCAAACATGGGTACTCCAGGACACCTGTGCTGTCCCATTACAGCCTTTCCCCATAGAACTCGTGCGAATAAAATTATTCACAAAGGCCCTTGTTTGCATTTGAAGTTGGAAGTCTTCGGTATGTATGTTCGTTTGGGCTAATGAAAAAACACATTATCATCTGCATGACTGGAAGTGTCTGGTTTTTATTTTCAGAGATAGAATTGAAAATCTGAGCTTAAACAGTCATATAATCAATATGTAATTGATTATATTGATTATATTATCAATATATTAATCAAATGGGAGAACATGCAGTACTTATCACAGTGCAATCACAACAAAGTATTACCACACCAAAACTTGTGAATCGTTAGTGAGGGATTGTCACATTTTGGTTATGCCATAAACAAGACACAGCTTGAATTTTGAAAGCATTAATTACATTTATAGGAACTTACTGGAAATGTTTGGTGTTCGTTCATAGAAACTTTCTTCTTCATTATTTTTGTGACCACCACCTCTCCCAAATACTCTGTATATGAGTATGGAGGGTAGTTTGTTCTTTTCAGTCACATTTACTGTAGCTGTTGTCCCATTTGGTGCAGTTTAACAGGAAGTGAACTTAGTGTTCTAACCAGCTGACACGACGTAACCAGGTGAAAAATCAGCAGAACCTGAAAAGCAGGCAGGGTCTTCATGCTTTAAGAATGACCGTTGAAGGTGTGTTATATCGAAATGAATTTGCATGACAACATAAACTTAAGAAAAATACAGTTGAGAGTGGAAATGGAAAATAGGGAAGAAAGTTTTAGTCTTTTTATTAAACAAATATATTTAACAAATATGTGGATATGCTTACATAAATATACAAGTAAGCATCTATATATGAATTTATTAAGAAAAAGCAAATTCTATATGGAGAAGAAAGTGTAATATATTGTAACTAGGAGGAACAAAAAATTCAAAGAACTGGGAGAAAGCAGGTAGAAGAATGATAGCCATAAAAACTTTAAAAGAATACAGTGTGATTAATGGTTCTTAAACTAATAGAGACACAGAACTTAGCCAGGGTCAGAAAGAATATTTGGGCAGAGTATGGCTAAACAGGTTTTAAAAGAAGAATACGTGCTGAGCATTTTTGTTCTCTTCACAGGTAAACCAGGTAAAAGGCTACTACAGCATGCTAATGCATGCCGTCAGGAAGCAAAGCATTGTCATATAGCTCCTTAAACAACTCTGGTCTATGCTTCATGGTTAATTAATATTGAGGATTCTTTTACATGAATCTGCAGTGCTTTGTTCTTATTGTTGGTTGGTTTTGTGGTGGTGGTTTTTTGTTGTTTTCTTTTTTTTTTTTTAATCATATGACATTTTTTGAACAAAATCAGTAAATCTCAATCTGCAGATGAATGTTTCATGAGTAGAAAGGGACTAAATACACTGGATCATGTGGAATAATTTACTCAGTTCTGCTATTAATATGGGCTGTACAGTCTGACCGGTGGCAAAACAGCCCTCCTAACTGGATTTGAGGTATATTACCTTTGTTTCTCTGTACTGAACAGTGGCGGGGCTGCATTGCTAAGAAGCTGTCATCCGATGTATATACCTCTGCAGTGGCAAAACAATCTCAATCTCAAGGTGTACCGTTTGGGCTTATCACATTACCTTTTAGAATCCTTATGTATAGGTTAATGTGTGCTAGCAGTCAAACAATGTTTCCCACCAGAAAGCTTCCTTTCTGTTTCTCTGTTTGATAATGAGTGTTCCTTCTGTTTAATCTGAATTGGGTTGGGCTCTGTCTGAAGTTCTTGATGGAAAAGCTATTGTGACATCAACACTGAGATACTCAAATGCTTGTAGCAATCTTGGGAATGTTCAAAGCTGGAAGAAATGAAGAAATTCTTTTTCTACAACAGTGCTGCAGGTTCAGATGCCATGGTCAGTGTGTTCAGTGGGAATGATAAATGTACTTTACAGTATCACATTCAGAGTGAAACATCTGGTATTCTCTTCATTCTCACAGGCATATGATACTGCAGAGCTTCAAAAAATCAGAAGTAAAATCAGCTGGCCAGTTGCCTCCTGCCTTCCTAAATAGGTAAATATATTGCAAACACAAACAGGGTCCTTACCTACCTTATTTCTGTAAGTAGCTATAAACATCCCCTCCACCCCCCAAATTAGCATCTGTCACTTAGGAGTTTTGGAATGTTGAGCATAAGGGCCATGCAAAGAAAACAAGAATTTAATTTGTTTTCTGGGTGACTACAATTAAGTGTACTCAACCAAAGAAACCAACTAAAATTATTAACAAGCTAACAGCATGCCTATTGCCTCTGGCAACACAAAGCTGGTAGATGATGCAGTGTTACTCATTGAATGAATCTTTATCTGTGCTTCCTAAGGCTTGGATGCTAAATAATTTCCTAAAGCCGTCCATATCATTGCCATGTTAAACTGCTGCAGCAGTTGATCTGTCACTGCAGAAGCTCTGTTTTGGGCTTAGTTCTTTGCTTTTGTATTTATTAACCTTTCATTCTGTAATAACACAGCACAACCCATTGTGAGACTTAAATGGAAAATCCTTGTAGTAATAAACTTGGTGAGGCCAGTGAACTGAACAATACACTTGCTAAATAAGTGGTGTTTAGCTGATTATCAGCTCCTGGAATTTGCCATTTACTTGATGATCTCTCTGTACTTTTTCTAGGGAGAAAGTGGGTTTACTGGTGTGGATGCCTGCCTCATTTGCTTCACCAAAATGAGATAGGGGATGCAGGAGAGAAGGGAGATTTTTGCAAGTAGAACGTACCATGGTGAGTTGGATTTTTTTTCCCTGCTTCTGCTATGGAATTTCTCGGTGATGCTAAGTGTGTTGCTTAAACCAAACTTTTCACAGAAGTGTTGCTCCCTCTCTGGAAGTATGTTACATGTTAATACTTGGTTGGCAGCAGTGCTGGATTGAGTTCTTCCCCACTGCTTTTTCCTCCCCTGCTATATGAGGTCCACAGAACTTCTTTTGGGGACCTTCAGTAAATTAAAGCAGCAAATTAAATGGAGCTGAAAATAATTACTTTGTACCATGTACTCATGGTACAAAGTATGAGAGACCGTGGCTTGTATTCTTGATTTGATGCCACAGGATCCGTCTTGAACAGTATGCTGAAAAATAAGTACACAGGAAATAGATATTTAATTTTGGGTTGCTAAATACCCTCTAAATTTTTAATAAAGTGCAGGGACTCAAAATTAATGATACTTGTTAAACTAATCTGTCTTTCTTGGCTCCATTTTTTAAAATAGAATTGCACCCTGTACAGGCGCATTCTTATCTGAGCTCATTAATGTTTTGTGAGACACATATGTACTGAACAGATGAGCATGAAAGGAGAAAAGAAAAATATCCTGAACCTCCCTTCAAGAGGTTCAAAAGGCTACAGTAAGGGAATTTCTTGGGGCCATGCTTGCATGATCATGTGCAAGTTAACACTAGAAAAACCTGCTGATTAAGTAAGGCCTGTTGATTCTTCAAAATGTGTAAAAGCAGATGTCTTTAATGAAAATACCAGATTGAGGATATAATAAAAGACTATATTATAATGCTTACGCACAAGAGAACTGAATAAAAATTTTGCATTCTTACTTTTATTGAATTTGACCTACAGGGAGTTATGGCCAGGATTTGGCTGTGCATGCCCTGGAGGAACCATGGCCTTGAGACCATGCAGTGGTCTAATTTTAAATGTCTAGCTTTTTTTGCTAGAACGAACAATGTGTTATAATATCATCATGTAGAGACAGAAAACTTCTGTGTATACTTGTGACATTGGAAGCAATAACTTTCTTTCGTGATCTGTTGTTATTATATTTGAGATGCTTGAAGTGTTCCATTACATTTTCATGAAGAGCAGCACTAATGCTATTGTGAGATAAGGAAAACACACTGAGCAGAAGAGAGGGAGTGCCAAATCTATGGAAAGGTGTGCAGTTCTATTTTAGTTAAAATCTACAGCATAGTAGGAGGCAAGTGTCATGAAGCCACTGGGGGGAATAATGCTTGTTCCCCTGGTATCTCTGATGACCAGCTGGCCGTAGGGCTGATCTGCAGAGCCTCCTTCAAGAGCTGCATGGATTTGTGATGGTCTGACAATGATCAAGGTGTCACTGGGTGTTAATGCCCTTCAGAATGGCTTTAAGTGCTGTGTAGATTTTTGCATAAATACTTTGTGGTGTTAGATATAGCTTGTAAAAAGAAAGTGCAAGTGTCAGGAGAGGAGGTTTTTAGCTCACCTCAGTGTCAGGGATAGGTTTTGGAAGATCAGACAGAGCCTTATTATCAGGATTCTTAGGTTTGAAGTACATGTGCTTAAATTTACTTTAGGTGTCTTGATTCCCACTGTATCTTGCTGAGAGTTTTTAATAGCTATTTGTTCTGCATCAGCCGGTATTGAAACTTCAGCCATATAGGTGTCAGGGAATTCAGCAGTGTTTCCCATGATTAAATTCATAGTATCTGTTTTCTGGTGTGCTTTACAGAATGGCCTTTTCAATACTGGATAATAAAGAGATATGAACCTAGCCACTTGCAGTGATATGAGAAAATAAATCTTGCTATTGGATTATTTCAACGTTTATTTTTTTGCTATTCAGGATTCTGTGAGCGTGAATCATGAGATAAGTTGACTGTGAGGAATGGATGAATGGGGGAGGCAGAGCATCAAGACAGCCCTTCGAACAAAGCTTGGGGAACATAACAGCAGGTTCATGGTATTTTGAGCAGAAAGGAATCAGGAAAAAAAAAAGTGAAATTAAACAGAATAAACCTCTGAGCTAGCTAACTCTAATTTAACCTTTTCTTGCTTCAAAAGAATTATTTTTAATACTTTTGATATTTCCCAATCTGTTCTCGGTGTAAGAAATTTGTGTAGCAAAGATGGTGAATAGTCATCACTGATCATAGGATTTAGGACAGTGTATTGGGTGGGAAACTGTATTGTCTTCTTGCAGGTGCTGTTTTTACCTGCCTTTGAAATGCTGTATTTTTCTACTAAACTTTTATGTTCAAATTGGAGATTGTGCTTTTAAAGCCTGATAATTTTGTAAGTATCCAGTTTGATCATGGAGAAGCAGCTATATCCAAGTGTTGCAAATAGAATGTTTCATCTGGAACTGTTGTCACTTCAAAGCCCTTGTGAGTCTGGATGAGATGCTGCACTCAGCATCCACAAGTCCCTGTCTTTCTACTTCGGTGTCAGACTAATTTTATTTGTCCTTGCCAGATCACCAGCACTGAACAGATTGCATTGCTGTGTTCTGCTGGGGCAAAGTCAATCCATGTTAATGACTTCTTTAATCTTTTAAAAGTGATTATTTTATTTGGGGCAGTGCCACCAGCCAATTCCAGTCTCTTGCTAGTGATAATGGTCAAACAGAGATAAGCAGTGCCTGCATAAGACAAGTTAGACTCTAATCTTTCCACATTTTATGCCTTATTTAACTGAAAAAAAATTCTAAACTTTGTTCTCAGGAGTCATAACTGCATGGCTCATCCAGGTTACCTTCTCCAACTGACTTTGGGTAATACCAGTTAGCACTCTATATGCTATTAGCTGTATCTAATCTAAATCAAAGTTATCTGATCTGTCTAATCTATGCATCTGAAGTATTTAATTCTATAGTATACTTTCATTAGATTTTGCTTGTCAAAGACTAGAAGAGTAAGAAATTAGAGTAGACCACAGAATCTGCAGATCTGAAGGAGGAAAATAAATTTTTTATTATTCTACCTTACAGTGCCAATCTAAAAATCTTTTGATGGCAAAATTCACTTTAAAGCACTTAATAATTTATTGGAAAAATAGATCCATCTTGGATATTAATGTTACCAGCTTTACAGGACTTATTTCTCTGTGTGTCCCCTGATGCATGACTTGGAAAAAAACCCCTCTGGCTTAGATGGCTATAGGGTAAAGTTGCAGATGCTGTTGTGTTGCTGTCTTGAAGCTGTACCTTGTGCTGTGTAAGGTCTTCAGTCCCTGGAAGAGCTACGGATGTCCTCTGGCTGGGCTTCTGGAAGGCTTTGATGCAGTCCTCCACAGTATCCCTCTCACCACATCGGAGAGAGATATTTAGTGGATGAAGAATTGGGTAGATGGTTATGTCCAGAGGATAGTGGTCAACGGCTCAATGTCCAGATGGAGATCAGTGACAAGTGGTGTCCCCCAGCGGTGCATATTGGGACCGGTACTGCTCAGTATCTTCAACGATGATGTGGACAGTGGGATCAAGTTCACACTCAGCAGATTTGTGGATGACACCAAGCTGAGTAGTGCAGCTGACACCTGAGATACAGGATGCCAACCAGGGGGACCTGGGCAGGCTTAAGAAATGGGCCCATCTGAACCTCCTGAGGTTCAACAAGGCAAAGTGTGCAAGGTCCTGCACCTGGGTCAGGGCAACCCTCAGTATCAATACAGGCTGAGGGATGAAGAGATGAAGAATAGCCCTGCTGGAAGGATTTGGGGATATTGGTGGATGAAAAGTTGGATGTGAGCTAGCAATGTGTGCTTACTACCTAGAAAGACAACCATATCCTGGGCTGCATCCCCAGCAGTGTGGTCAGAAGCTCAAAGGAGATGGTTCTGCCCCTCTGCTCTGGTGAGACCCCCCTGCAGTGCTGCATCCAAATCTGGTGCCCCAGTGTAAGAAGGACATGGACCTGCTGGAGCAATCGGAAGAGGGCCATGAAGGTGATCAGAGGGCTAAAGCACCTCTGTTGTCAGGACAGGCTAAGAGAATTGGAATTCCTCAGTCTGGAGAAGAAAAGGCTTCAGGGGGGCCTTATTGTGACCTTTCAATGCCTAAGAGGACCTACCAAAAAGTTGAGGCTTTAGCATTTTAACATTTTAGCTTTTCAGCAGGGCCTGTTGCCGTTGGACAAGAGGTAATGGCTTTAAACTGAAAGAGGGAAGGTTTAGAATAGATGGAAGGAAGAAATTTTGTACTCTGAGGGTGGTGACACTCTGGCCCATGTTGTTCAGGGAGGTAGTAGATACCCTGTCACTGGAAACATTCCAGGTCAGGTTGGATGGGGGTCTAAGCAATCTCATCAAGTTGAAGATGTCCGGGCTCATGGCAGGGGAGGTTGGACTAAATGGCCTTTAAAGGTCCTGTCAGCCCAAATGATTCTAAAATTCCTACTAAGTGCAATGTCTGCTTTGGCAATTTTTTTTTCTGTTTTGTAAATAAGGCCAAGTGTCTCTTACCCCCCTCCAGTGTCTGCTCTGTGCTTGTCTTTGCAAAGAATGCTGATAACCTCTAGTTTGTTTTCCACATCTTCATCAGATGTCTGATGTCTCCCTTGCGGCTGGCAATGGCACCACCTCAAGCATACTACCCCTTACAAGTTTTTAGGAAACTGCCTTTTCTGGGTTGTAAGCAACGCCCCAGAACTTTACTGTAATGAGATGTTGTTATCAATAGAAAACAGATCTCATTATTAATTTTCTGATGGAGTTAATGCAACTTATTCAGAGTGACAGAAGTGTTATTTTGTTTTATTTAAGTGTTATCTTGGCTATTGCTGTTGCAATATTTTTACAGAAGTATGTTGTCTTATTATAGAGCAGTGGCAACTGGTTTTGCAAAGAACTGGGACACATTACCTGTCACTGCAGGCAGCTTACTCTTGAATTCATTATTTGGCAGTTACTGTTAATTCTAATCTAATTTAAGACTATGTACCATTTGACTGTAGTCTATTTGAATTCCAATATTGAATTTGTATTAGGAATGCCCATTAAGATAAAATTAATAAAGACTAACTGCTATATTAGGCTACTTGGGTTGCTCTGCCTACCGTGGGTGGAAGTAGAAGTGTGTTTTAATTACAGGCAATTCTCCATCATTTTGAGATTTAATTGCTAGGTGGATCGATTATTTTAATAACTATTATGAGACAATTTTGTTACATAATAACAACAATATTGTTGATGTTACGAGGTGGGTATTGTCAGTGAGTGAAACATGTGGCTCTGCTTTTTCAAATCTATAAAACAAACATTCTAGTTCATGCTCGTTGTCTCTGGTATATGCCTTTACGGGTTTCATTACTTATTTTACGAGTGTGGACTAGACTAAATTTTTTTCTTAGTCCTCACGAAATCAAAATACTTGTGCTGATTACGAGGATTAAAATACTTCTAAGCCTTGTTCCATAGTGTGAAATTCAGATTCATGCTCTTTTTTACAAACATTAAATCATGGCTTTCACTGCTGAAAGAAGCTGTGTCTGTGAGGCAGTAACTTCACACAGTTTTTCAGACCAGTGTATTGAAACAAAAATGTATGTCTTGGTCCATTCGGTCCAAGGTAGGTTCTCATGGAATTCCAGGAAATTTTTGTTTGTCTTGAAGATTCCTTTTTCACAGTAAAGCTGTGTTTCTTTCCAAGGTAGGTAGTTCTAGACTCAAATGAAAAGAATTAAATGAATATTTGAAAAAAATATCTTCTCAGTATGGACAGTCCAGTCATCAGGATGTGTTCTTAAGAAAACACTGACTGGTTTAGTTTGGAGCAGGAGTCTGTCATTCTAAAATGAGATCTATCTTAATTGAAGAAGGCCTCAATGAGTTCTAACATGAAAATAATCAGTATAGAGCAGTAGAAGGATACAGTTTAAACATTTAATGCAATATGAAGACTTTGATAGTACTTAAACACTACTTTTCTAGTTAGTTTGCATGAAGACCATAAGAATTTCTATTCCATTGTATTTACAATAAGATGCGCATATTGCCTCAGTGTCTACAGACTAAGATAGTAGATAGAGGCTACATGATGAAAATATCATCTTTGACTTTCTTGAATATAACCATTTTAGATAAGGTGATTAGAAACTCCAAGTTTCTGATCTATTAAACCTTTAAAATCAGGACAGTTCAAAATAAATATGTCATCTCTTCTAAATGCTGCATGGGCTCTGTAATATTATTTTTAGCATTGCAGAACCATACTATAGCCCAGACTAAGTTCATTCAGATCCACATACTTGTAAGTTAATGTAGTTTTAAATTACCCCTTTTGTCAAGACAAAAAGAATGTCAGTAAAATTAGACAAAAACGATCCATACCTTATCTCTCCATTTTATTAATGTATACAAGGGCAGAGAACAAATGGATGGAGAAGTCGGTACTGTTTGTATAGCTAAATGAAGGGGCCAGTCAATATGTTGATAGAGAAGACAGAAGTAACTCCTTTCCAAGTAAATCATCTCCTCTCATGTTTCTTCTTGAATTGCATCCATTTATTTCTAGTGTGAAAAGCTGACGCTGGTTTCATATTGATGTTAAAAATCTTTGAAAAACTTATCTAGAGAGATTAAAATAGTTTTTTAGTAACTAAAGTAAGTTTCAGCATAAAATAGACCAGTAATATTCTAAAAAATCTCTTTGGGGAGCTGTTAATTCTTTACAGAGGATTAGAGGATCTTTAATGCTTCTATAATCTGAAATAACATTTGGCAAATAGTAGGCTTCAAGACTGAAAAGCATCAAACATGCAATGTGGTTAAGTCCCAGACATTTATTTCCTGGTCATGTTTTGCTATATTTGGAACTGAGTCAACATCCTTTGCAGAATGTGTACTGCATATAATTATGTTTTGTTATATTGTTTTACTGGAGGCTATGAGATTTGGTTGTTTCATTTGTGTTCTTAACCTATTTATTGTTGCTGTATCATACAAATTAATTGTGTGCTGGTGGTGTAATAAACTAACAAGTGTCTTATTAAACAGGCAGAGATTAAAAAGGTGTCTTATTAAAATATTTTGGTTGAAAAGTTGCCTAAGTAGTTGGATCAATTTTTACAGTGATGTAGTTTATTTTGTGAGGGAATGATCTTTCCCTTTATGCAGAAATTAAGAAAGATTTGCACTCTTTTTGGTGATTGTTGTTAACAGAGATTTTAATACATACACAGAAATTATTTCAATAATTTTTTTTCATTGATTGTGAAAGCATCTACTGAATTTTTCAATTCTATGATGGAGTGAGATGATTTGTTAAATACAGTTCTGATTCTTGTGATGATAAAAGCATCCCCAAGGGGAGATGCCACTTAAAAGGAAGCCAGTTGTCTCTTCTGTGTATCTCTTATGGGGTGAAGCCATGCTGCTTACTGCCCCTGGTTATCAAGAACACCTTTTGTTTGTGGAAATGGCAGGACAATGTTAAGGGATGCTGGTGTGTTCTTGAATGCCGTCTGACTTATCTACCATACTTCTTGTGAAACAGGGTTACTCCTTAAGTTGCTGAGATTGGAACCACTCATGTGAACAGTGAAAATAACAGTCAGTGAGTGTCTAGTTACTTTAGCTGTTGTTTTAAATCTTTTGCAGTATAGGAAGGACAAGCATTGGGAGAATTCCCAGTGTGCCTCTTAAAATAACAGAAAAATATGCCTTATTCATTAGAAAGAAATAAGAAAAGGGTGTAACATGTTCTAGTATTTATGCAGATGACTTATTTGAAAGCTGGAGCGAAGCAGAGCTACATGCAGAATAGCTTTCTTCTTCCCCAAAGTTCATCTTCTAAAAGCCCAGCAATTTAAAAAAAAAAAAAAAAAGGAATTATAAGTGATTACATTAGTTTGATAAACAGTGTTATAGTGAAAACTGAGATGCAGTCTTAATTTCTAGGCCATGTTCTTGGACCAGTGAGACAAAACCTCCAATTTCTTATGCAGTAACTGACAAGTATGTATAACAGTCAGCTTCTTCAAAGAAAGAAAAAGCTATAAAATTACTTCCGCTGCGCAGGAAAGCAATAAATGAAAATCTCCCTTTCTTGTAGTATAAGGAAACACTAATATATGTATATTTAATATTTGGTTGTTGGTACAGATGTTTAAATACTACACTACCATTTTTTGTAATGTCTGTATTCATCCAACATTGAAAATTTGGTTGCGTTTTTTAAGCAATATATATAGCAGAGTATTCATATGATTTAGCCATCTTCCTGGAATTAAGAACCTAGATTCCCCAAAAAGTTATTTGGAAACTCCAAAGCACAACTAGAACACCCTAGTAGAGCCTGTCTACATCTATTAACTGTCCAGGGAGAACTTCAGATCTCTATTCATGGGTTGACTTGTTTGCCTATAGACTAGGGGTTCTGAAATTCTTGCACTGTGTTTTTTCCCCCATCTCTGAGTAAAAAGAGATGATGTGAGAATGGCTGATTAAATGGGTAAACCTTCAGCTGAGCCATTGGGATCTACAAATTTGGGTTACACTGAGATGGAAATGAAGTTTTGAATTCAAGCATCACTGGATAATGACATGCTAGCAACTCACAGGCATGCAGTCCTGAACTGATGTCAAGTGTCATGGAAAGGGGTTGCTTTTCTAGCAGCCTCTCTAATGAGACATGTGTCAATCCATCTATGCATCGTTCTTCCCAGTCCCCCTGAAACCACTGTATACAATTTAAAAAAATAGTTGGAATTGTCAAAGTTAATAAAATTCTTAGAAAATTTGTGAAAGTCTGGAGCTGGCAGAGAAGACTGAAACCAGTACTGTGCTGTTGGACAGCAGTTGTCTGGGCACTCAAGTGCATGCATGATTCTGGACTAACTGGGATGTGCTAATAGCTGCCAAAATTTAGGGTATTAAAGGGCAGAAATTTAAAGAAAATGAGGCCTCCTCCTTTCAGCTGCTCACAGAACAATTTCCTGCAAAGCTGATAGGATTTTCCAAATAGGTTTTCTACATGTAGAATGGATTTATTGATTCTGTGAATTTGGAGATGTTAACTGTGCCTGCAAGCATGCTGGTGTTTGTGCACTGTTATTAACTAAAGCTAGATGGATGGGTCCAGGCAAAACTGAAGAGCGTGGCATTTGCAGTGTTGAGAGCTGCCTTTTGTTTCTGAAAAATATTGGAGCTATTTGTAAAACTGGAGGGTCGTAAGACTGTATGTTGCTTAGGATGCTTATGCTTGTTAGTGCAGCTTCTGATGTGCTCCTATATTGGACTTTATTCTTAACTTTCACAATCAAAATGCTGATTTTATTTTTTTAAGGCCTAGTGTCCTTGTGCAACAATACTTGGATATTCTTTCTTCGCTGAAGCAGTGAAGCAAATTGCAAGTAATGTATAAAACTTAAGCATTTCTCTTTGCTTTTCACTCTTCTTACTTGGAATAAATAGTATTTGTTGTGCCAGTTGATATTATAGTCAGCTTAGTCATGTCCAGGAGAAAGTTGCCAAGCCTAGAAGTAACAGTAAAGGTGCTGTAAGAACTAAACCCCAAATTTCATCTTTACAGCTCTCCATACAGTCAGCAAGGTTGCTGAAAAAGATCTCAGTATTTCTTCAGACTGCTTGGAGTATAGATGTGGGAAAAGAGAAATGGCTGCAGTTCCTCTCTGCTCTTCCTCACCCCCATCAGTGTTCTCTAGAGCAGTATGTACTCTGCATTTTTCCTGCATTCAGCCAGGGCAAGGTGAGTCCATGGACCTACCTGCAATCTTGTTACTTCTTTTCCATGTCAGGAAGGCTAAGTGATATAATTCTAGTTCAGGGTCCTTCCTTAGCCAGGCTTCTCCAGTGAGAAACTTCATGTACTTCAGGTGTGCTAGTCCTTAACTTTTTGTCTCCCTATGGAAAAAAAGGCCCTTGCTGAAGCCTTGGCTTCCACAGATGCATGTGTCTTCATCTCAGTAGTGTTTAAGGGATAGATTAGTTCATGGAAAGAACAATGTGAGGAAATCTGTCACTGAGTAAATTCTTGTGATTTGGAGAAGGACTGATACAACAGGAAGACTTCTAAGGTCAGTTTTCAGTGGTGACACCAACTGGGGTGATGTTCTATAAAGTGTCTGTCTTTCAAGAGGTAAAGTATTATGGGAAAGTTTACTGCTTATCTGTAAATAGCAATGGCAATTATAATATAAATTCTCTGAGTGTCTTTCTGTCTGAGGTCATGCTACTTGGAGCTTTTAATTCTATCATTTGTATTATAGAGAAAATACAGAACCAGGTTTTTAGCCGCCTGCTGGAGGCTGTTTACATAATTTCAGGCCTTTTGGCTATGGCTTTACTTGAGGTGACTGACAGGCTAATTTAAGCAGATGGAGATTTATATATGTGGAGAAAATATTCAGTCACATAAAGCTGTGTAAAAAAATCATAGGTCAGATTCAGGACTGTTTGAAGTTGCTCAAGAAGTTCTTTGCAGCTAAATCTCTTTTGGATTAAATCTATTTGTGAAAATGGTATTTTTTTCTTCCTTTTAGTTAAAGACTCTAGTTTTAGAGCATAATCGTCAGAGAAAACAGTGATGTTATCCTAAGAAACCAGTAGCAGTTATGTACTGTGAGTTATATACATTGTATTGCTCATAACTAGCTCCATTTCTGTATTAACTGAAATACAAATACTGGTGGCATGAGCTTAGTTCGAATGCAAGTTCAAATATTTGGCTAGTTCAAGGTAGTGCTCATCTTCTCCTGACACCACCACTTTACTTTGATCCTAGTGCTTGAAAAAACAAATTATCTACTACATAAAGTTCAGCTTCTACCATTTTACATTTTAAAGTATTGTGAACTCCCCATAGATGGTTTGCTTTTCAATGTCTACTGACTCCAGCTCCAAGATATTACCTCATTCTGTCTGTTATGAAATGGAGAATACTGCTGGTTAGTCGACTGGTTCAGAAAACTGAAAAGGTTTTTCAAAACATCTGTACATAAGAGAAAAGCTGACTCAAATGAGCGAATATTACATGTATTCACTGTCTGGCAAACTGACTGATATAGTGGAAAGTGACTGACACAAACAAAAAAACCTTTTTTTTTTTTTTTTTTCCCAAGTAGTCTTTTGCAAAACTAAACTGGGAAATGAGAGTAACCCCGTTTCTCTGCTTCTTGCACTGTGGTTGGTCACACCATAAACCACCATTTTGATCATCTCATTTTGCTGCTTTTTTGCAGGTGATGGAAGAACATGGTTTCAAGCAAAATCATGTGGTTTGGTTTGGTTTTTTAACCCTCTTTTCTACAGTCGATAGTCTTGGCTGTTTGAACATCTGTTTTACCAAGCACTACTGATCTGTTGTTGTGGGACCAGCTCTCCACATTGAATAACAGAATCTTTCTCTTTCCTTCCCCTAGCGGTTTGTGTTCCATATAACACCTAACTAAAATTATCAATCATTGAAATCATTCCTGCTCCACCTCCACATCTTTTTATTTTGAACCAACAGTAAGAGGATTCTTTCTTTCTCCCTTGCTTTTCTGGCTAATAAGCAGACCTGCTAGTCAGGAAGAGCAATTTTCTGCCAGGCTGCTTTGAAAATCTGTAATAAATTGATAGTGTGTGTTGTCTGAAGTTGATGATACGTATTTTTAAAAAATAACCAGCAATGATTCCCAATCAGCTTTGCTATGCATTTAGCTTTAGATCAACAGGAAAGCAGAGGAGTTTGATCAATGTGTCTTTAAAATAGAAACAAAAAAATTAATTGTGTGAAAGAGGATGTCACTCTGGATAGCTTCAAGGTATTTTTATTTTATGGATTTGTCTACTTTCCAGGGCTTTTTTGGTATAAGAACCAAAATACAGGGGTTTCTGAAGTCAGTGTTTGAGATGTTTAAAAAAATATATAGAAATAATTCCTGCTGCAGTGGATTGGATGGAAAGATATTTATGTGCTGAAGCTTGCAGTAAGCCCTGCAAAACATGTTCTAATTCCTTAGAGTGATGTTGTCATCATGTTTGGCAACCAAAACTCAAGGAGAATAAAAAACCGTTTGCATTTCCCCCTCTTTTTTTCTGTCTGGTAGTCTATGATGAGCAGTTTGTTTCAGAAGAGATTGTTCTTAATTTAGTTTACAGGTGCTATTTTCATAGGTGAATTTGGTACATAATTTAAAAAAAAACAACCAGGCACTGTTGTTATTATTTTGGTTAGTTGTTGCCTGTAGACGTTAGTATTCAGCATGGTGGGGTGTTTTATTTCCCAACCTCCAGGCTTATTTTGAGATCAGTAGTGATTTCCATTTTTTCCCTGGCTTTCTAAATTCCATGTTTCACACACTGATATTTTACTCCAACTGTGTCCTGCTTCTCAAAGAACATAATAATAGATGATGATGACAGTAGCAATTAGAACTAATGGTCTGCTTCTTAGAGATGTTGAATATCCATGAATCCTGTTGAAGTTATTAAGAACTGATCAGAAACTCTCAAAAATCAAGCTGCGCTATTTTAACAACAATCTTCAAATATGTATTGGTTGCTAATGCTTTTTTTGTGTGTATACAATTCTGAATGTTTCCTTATAATGCTTTCCTTGATTCATCAGCTTCCAGCTCAAATAGCTTGAGCCTATTGTCTGCTTATTAATTAAATAATTAAAGCTGAGGAAAAAAATAATATATTTAAATATACATATATACACAAATACATAACTATAAACTATAAAACAATAGAGGTTATAAATTTTTACAAATGCAGGGGTAGCTATAGTTTATTTGTAGTGTGGAAACTTGCATATTGTTACCAAATTTGACTCAATGAAGAAGGGATTTTCTTGCTGCTTAGGGCATCTTGTATTTTCTTTAAGCTTTCATGAACAGCCATTCTTAATACTAGATAATTTCACACTAGACATTTTGCTTGAAAAATGCCTAGTTTACTAACAGTTTACAGCACAAGTCTGAAAAGAAGTTGCAACACAAAACAGAAAGAGATTCCAAGAAAACTGCAGAGAATCGTAATAGTACAGTAACTACTTTCGCCTTTATTTTTTAAAAAGATTTGCATGATTTGTGTTTTCATTTGACAAAAAAAAAAAACCCAAACAAAAAAACCCCCCAAAAAACAGCGACCCAACCGAAACATAAAAAGATCCACCAGAAGAACAGAACCCTAACTCTTTGATAAGCCAGGACAAAGGCGTAAATGACCAGGCTTGCTGTTCTGTTATTTCATCCAAGAAAATAGTTTTCACCTCTTCCTGTGGTCACCCCAGGATCTTTATATTTGGAGCATGAAAAGTCTGGCAAGTTTTGAAATACATCTTTAGCATATGTGTCGTCTTCTCTAATCATTTCTATACTGATATTTCACAGCAGCATATAAATTAATGTATGCTTCTCATGTGAACTGGACTAATACTGTCAATGTCCTCAGGGGCTACAACACCCAACTTGGGTGAGTTTCAGTTTTAGAACAGATCATAGTCAAATCAGCAATGTGGAATTCCACGTGTATGGTGTGAGACGGCCCAACAGAGGGTAACTCCAGTCCCTCCTTTTGGCAAGACTGGCAAGTACTTTTAGCTGAGAAAAATGGCCAGAATCAGGCAATCTGAAACTTTGATTCTTCTAGAAGTTTGTTGTCAGAGGTTGCATCACAAACCCGTCCTCTGTAGGTAGCTCTCGTCTGCAGGTGAACCCTGATTTGATTGTCAACTAGAGGACTGGCTCCTCTAAAGAAATTAATTTATACCATCAGGCATACTCTATCCTGCTGCTTATGGTTGTTGGTCACAGAAAAATTCTCCCTCCTCTTTGAGAAACATTTTGTATATCAACAAAAGTATTTCATGCAGGCCAACCTGAGGTGTTCAACATTGCAAGGTGTTCCTCAGACATGGCTTCTCATTCCGTACAGATATCTATTATATCTTTCCCTAGGACTCTCCAAAGAGATCTTTTCAGCTGCAGTAGGATGTCTCTCAGCAGTTTTTTCAGGACTTAATTCAGAGTTGGTACTTTCCTGCTTAGATAGTCAAACAAAACTTGCCACATTTTTCCCTTTCCACCATGAAAAGTAATGTGCTTAGTAGGCATTGAAAACAATACGCTTATACATTTTTGTCCTCCCCTACATTGACAGAAAGTTTTAGAAATAACTCATAATTGAAAAACTAACTAACCCTGATACTAAATTGCAGCTTTTTAACATAGGCAAAGATTCTAATAATTTAACGTGATTTGTAAGAATTGTGCTTTAATGCTGCTGTAGTGACTGTAGAAATGAGTGTCTTCAGACTACTTAAAAGAGGTTAGTATCCACTCGAGTGATTGTAGTTGTTTTTCAGTTCTCTCTATATGAAATGCGATGCATGATCTTCACTGTGCGACTTTGCTGGAGCTTGGCATCCCAAGCTGAGGAGTTGTTCAGGACTGAGGTTCTGCCCAGCTACATGACAAGCTGTGGCTGCTCAGTTGCCAGCATTGCTATGGAGTTGGTCAGTGGCCTTTAATGCTGCGTCTGTGATATGTTGCTCCGTACTCTTGAGGTGGGAGGAAGAGTGCTTTCTTTCTAGATCTGTCTGATTTCAGTTAGGGTTTCAGTTTTCCTAATGGGTGCTTCACTGACTGTCAATTACTTACGTAGTTTAAGTGAAACACATGTTGTGATACTTAAATTATGCATCTTCAAAATGTTGTGAAATGAATCATTCTAGATTCCATGTCTCATACCTTTATTTTCTCTTCGGCTTCTCTTAAAAATCTTGGGGATGATATTGAAGCATAGTTTTTAGTAAGAAGAAGAATTAAGCCTTCTATTCTTCTTGGTTTAGTTTTCCAAACTAAGTGCAGTGACTTAGGATTTCACAGAAGTGAGGATGGGGAGTCATAGGGACAGTTTTATTTTGCTGAATAGCGTGTCTGTGTCTTTGCTGCTGTAGCTTATCTAGCTGCCTTTTACACTGAGCTGATGTGCTTACTGTGGAATTCCAGCATGTTATGTGAATGCCTGGCCAGCTAGTAACTTGCTATGCTTTCTATGTTATATACATCTAAGGACTTGCTTCTTATACATAATCAGAATCACAGAAGTTCGGTTTGGCTGTTATTTTCAGGGTACTTGAGAGAGGGAACTTTCCCATCAGCCTGCCACTGCAGCTGTGGGATGAACCAATTGGTGGGATCAGTATTTTTCAAGGGAGTGTGGAAAAATCACCATTTTGTGTTTTGTCTTGATGTGAGGAGCAATGCAAAATGAAGAGTAACAGACAGTCAAGCCTTGTGTTTAAAATAGCAGCTGAATTGCCTACATCAAGGCATGAATATGCTGAAGACTCCTTTTTAAAAGACTGCAGTGAACTCCTAATGTGTCGATGGTGCTCTTGATGTACAATTAAGCGTTTGAACCTTTCTTTAATCTCTGTGTACAAGAAGATAAAGGATGCTTGGAGAATTGCATTTGTACAACTATTTATACAAAGCTTATAATGCTAACCCTTTTGATGTCCTTTAAATTCTGCCCTCATATGCCTGTCAGCTCAATTCAGTGCATACATTTTCTAGCATCAACCAAGAAGGGGAAAAACATGTTCCATTTCTCATATGGCAGAGCCACTGGTCAGGGTGAATAAGAATTCCTCTAGCTAGAGGAGAAATCTTTTCCTTCATCAGTAACTTGTGACAACCTGTGGAGATTTAGGAAATACGTAAAGCAATAGAAGTTTCTCATGAAGTGGTTACAAAAAGGTTTCGAGTGATGAAGGTTCTGTACAAAGAGAAAGGATCTTTGTGCTAGCAGTTCAGACCGTTAATTTTATTCTGTATATTTACATTTCTGTATAATTTGTCATGGACCAAGATGTGGTCATATGGAGAGCATTCTTCAGTTTGTTGGCCCACTATACAGGGGAATACAACAGCCAGAGTAAATGATATTTAAGGTTGATCTTAAACAGATATTTGCAGCGGCTGACCTTAGCCTGAGTTTATGCTGTAGTCAAGGGGTGAAGAGAAAAGAGAAGACTGCTTCAGAAGGGCTATTTGTGATAACAAAATCAAGTTCTTAAGATCTGAAGTTAGCCTTGATGTTCAGTTCCTACATGGATTATGGTGATAATCTCCCATATACTAGTCAGGTGTATGGCCATTTGTAAGGAAGAACTTGCATTTTACAAAGTGACTGAAGAAATTCTTGGGAGGGATAGCAGTAACTGCTGTAAATCTTAGTATACAAGCTTGATTTTATGCTTACTCTGCTGCCAGATTAAAGACAGCTTTCAGTGAAATACATCAAAACTACATTAAAAAAACCCAACAAACTAACCGAGAAAACGAAATCAATTCTTGAAGCTGACGTGTGTGTGTGAAAAATGCCAAAAAGGGCTGAGCTACATGTATTTCCTTGTGCCCGAACAACCATAGTATCCATGATAATCTTTCAGATCACTTATTTACGACAGCGAACTAAATGGACTAATTGTTAGCACAGTTTACATGGTACATTGTTATATGCTAAAAAACCTCCATGCAAGCACATGCATTAATTCCTCTTTCAATTGAAGAAGTAGGGCGAGTATTGGATGGAAAGGGTTTCTTTTTCTGTGCAGCTGATGCATTGAAGAAAAACATAAAAATATTTAAATTGTTGTTTGTTAATATGTAGCTGAAAAAAGGGATACATGTTTAATGCTTGAATATTTTCAGGGCAATGATAAAAGTTAAGTCTCCTTTGATTTTTGAAGGCTGCATAACAGTCTTTATTTCCCTATAGTTGATAGGAGTTTTGTAGTGTAGATATTTCAGGTTGTTAACATGGTATACATGGAAATGTTGAGGCTTATTAACACTTGAGGGTTATTTCTATCCCTTGCAGTTGAAGTATCTTTGAAAGTGTTAGAGCTATTTAAAGTTACTTTTGTAAGTTGATGAGGGTTTTACAGTTTTGGGTGTTTTTTTTTTTCTGTGAGGGTGGTAACGATTAGAGTCACGGGCAAATGCAGTTCAACTGTTCCTTGTATTTCCTTTGCAATGTATGAATTGATTCCTTTTATGGTATTCTGAACTAATCTG
The DNA here is from genome assembly GCA_013398155.1 of Pedionomus torquatus. Lineage (NCBI taxonomy): Eukaryota > Metazoa > Chordata > Aves > Charadriiformes > Pedionomidae > Pedionomus > Pedionomus torquatus. The sequence goes on along the minus strand of VZRU01003252.1, from coordinate 18,873 downwards.
AAAATAATCTATTCCTGTGTGAGGGTATCTGTGAGGTTGTACATTCGTAAGTAAGTTCCAGCAAAGAATCAAAGAGAAATCTTGGTCAGATGTATGATTCTTGCTTGAAAATATATCACGGTGAAGGAAAAAAAATAATAGCTAGGAACCTTAAGAAGTAGAGTCTATTAGGTCAGAAACCTTTCATGTTACAGTTGAATTTTATACAGACAACTGGGATTTGTTGCATAAGGGCTCTTATGCACTGAGATTAGGTTATTTCTATATGTATTGTAGGAGTTAATGAGAAATAATATCATATTCTGTTTTCATATCATAGTTCTCACAAATTCGTAAAAATGTGGACCTTGTTATATTGCTGTTGGTTTTGAAATCATTATTGGAAGGAATATTTTCCATGATGAAAGGGTTTGGGCAGTTATCTGTTAAATCCTGAGTTTGATAAAGTTGGTCTTATTTACAAGCGTATGAGTTTTGTTGAATGGATTAAAAAAACAGACACAATGAAACTGATTCGAAGTGCCCTTCAAAATAATAAGGTGAAACTTACAGTAACTGGACAATGTGTTTGCAAGCAACAGGACTTAGACTTCAGAGATGGGAGCAGATGATATGTAAAGAAAAATGCTGATTCTTTTAAAAATAAATAAATCCCATGAATTAAAGTAGTATTTCTTCTTTCTTTGTGTGTTTGGCCCTCCCTATCTCCTGTGAAAGAAAATGGCTGTCCTAATTGAGTCTTCTGGATAATTCTTTACTAGTTTATTGTCTTAGATTTTGGTAGTGTCTGAGAAGAAAAACATCCAAAGTTGTATTTGAATCTTAAGAAAGAGAAGTGTTGGAAGAATTTTGAAGTGTAAAATGCCGTTTTCACATAGGATAGCCATCAGGATATTTTTGTGCATTCATAATTCATATTTTTTTCCTAATAGCTTGAATTGCTTTCACATAATATTCTTAATGCAAATTCTTGCATATGATAATTTATCTGTGTTCAGAGTAGAATCCATTAGGCTCCTAAGGTCAAAGGCAAAGTTGGGGTTTGCCTCTTATTATTCAAATAGCATTTTAAAAGTACAATTATTAATATCCTACTTCTTTTTTTGTTCCAGATTTCTCAGGGGACAAAATTATTCATACCTTCTACTGTGGCAAAAATGGATTATTTTCCTCACCAAAAGCCAGCAGCATAACACCCATTGGACATATGCCTCAAGGAACTCTTCTTTAAAGTCTGTTGTAAGTATGTCAAATTAAAAAGTTGCTTAGAAGTAGCTTTTATCAGTTGTGTATCTACTTACAGCTCAAGAATGAGCAGCCTGAGCAGGAGATCTAACCTTAGTAGCTTGGCTCTCCATCAGCAGCTGTTTGTTCTGAAGGGAAAGCGTAGGAGGATGGGGCAGAGCTGGGCTGTGCTGCGTCCCACCTGCCAGCTCTGGCCAAAGCTGATACCCACAGGGGGCAAACCAGGAGCTATGGGGCTTTGCGTGAATAGAGTGATCAGCAAGGTCATCTACATTGTAAATGAAGATGTAGGCTCCTATTGCTATGACAATGAATTTTAGAATTCACAGTGTCCAAATAGGGGATGAAATAACTAGAAATGTAAGAAAACTCAAGTGGTTAAGCTGGACTTAGTTGTGTTGGTGGTTGAGCTTTGTGTATGTCCTGGGACCTGCAGGGCGAGGTGTCTCACTTTTAACCCAACACAAACTTGAAAAAATTAATGAAAGTCCATGTTATGTGCATGCAATAATGGTTATTCAGGCATCTTGCTTTTTATGTACTGAAGTAAATTTTGAGCATGCGGAATATACAATATATGTTTTTGAGGCAGAAAATTGTGTTAAGAGTAGGGTTCTGGCCAGCATACCTTCTTTATTCGAAAAAAGGATGACATTTGGAAGAATGTGTTCACTATTTGGAAACATGAGCTTCTTGTAGCGTCAGCAAAAAAATTATAAATGAGGAAAATGAGGGGAAAAAATAAGGGAAAAAATTCTGAATCAGGAAGAAAGGTCTAGCTTGTTCATATTACTTCTGTAGAGATATATTAGTTCTTAGATATATTAGATATGTATATTTTTATATATATATATAGTGGAAGAGATACATGTCGCTTAATAAAACTGTGCATTTAATAAGAGGCCTCAGATTAACATATTTTCAGTACAGTATAATACACCCTATGCCTTTGTTGCTTTCCCAGCTAAGAGAAGAATTGATACGTAAATTTGATTGAAAACTAAGATGTTTATTTTGGAGAAATTCAATTTTATGAGTAGCATTACACTTGTCTCTTGCTTTGCTGCTTTCTGCCAGAAATGCAGTTAATACACTATGAGGGCCATAGTGAAGAAAACACTGTGAAACACTGCCATTATCTTACTTTAATCGTTTTTATTTGTTGTCCTGTTTGAAACAATATGACAACAGCATATGACAACAGTGGTGTTTTGTCCAGAAAAAATACTGATGAAGCAGTGTAGAGGATCCTTATCGGGAAAGGCTCTTGTTTCCTGCTTGGTGCTGTGTTTCAGTTCTGGACCCCTGTTTCTGTGGGCTTCTCCTTTATCTATGACATTTTTTCCCTCTGAGAATGTAAGAATTCTTAAGAACAATAGCGCTATGAAAACGCTCTGAAGCTCCATGAAAATACAGTTGTAAAAATGCTCCAGCAGAAGATCTGAGCAGACAAGTGAATCCCCCTGTGCCTGTGTCTGATGCAGGGCTGGTGCCATGCCAGGCTTTTCACTAGGCTACTGTCAGCGGGGAGTGAGTGAGGGACCTCGCAGTTCTGAGGCTGTATACTCACCTCTTGATGACTGTAGCTGTTCTGGAATGTTTTATGGGGGCTTGGGTGGTGTCTCTACCTTTCCATGTTTCTCCAGTGGGAGTGCACTGTAGCTCCTAAACACAGCATGATCTCTTCAATTCCTAAATAAATGGCCTCAAAAAAATTTTAGTAGTGTCTTCTATCGGTAGTTCTAGCTTCAAATAATTCAAATAAAAAAGCAAATAGTAGGTGGTTTAAATAGCATTTCTGCAGCATAGCTGCATTTTTATAATACTTAGTTGGTCTCTGAACTTTGTGATATCATTCCTAGAGCTGAACTTAAAGTAATTGAACAATTCTCTTCTCTTGGATAATATCTCTTCTTCGATGGTTCTCATGGGGATTTAGTGTGCTGACTGAGGATTCTTCAGCATAGCTTCCCTCATTCTCTATTTTTTCACTTTGGTGTTTAATGTATCAGTTCAGGGCTTGTCTACACAAGATATTGAGGAAAATTGATGCAAGACAACTAAATATAGGAATTTAAAGAGGGCAGCTTAAATCCCCCAAGTCTCTGTGTGCACTCTTCCATTCATAATTAAAGTGGCCTCCAGTGAAATTAGTTTAATTCACTTCGAAGCCAAACCAAATTAAGGCCACATTTTATTCCCAGATAAAAGTGTTTGCAAAGGAGTTTAATGGGCATGGACAAATCCATTTAAATTAATTTAGGTTTATTTTCTTGAGTTCCATTGTGTAGATAAAACCCTAGTAATAAGGCCTGATTTTAGATTTTATTTTTTTTTCTTTCTTCTTCTTCATGTTTTGTTCTTATAACTCTGATATTCAATACTTGGGAAGGTAGATGACCTACAGTTGTGCTAGTAACTAAATGTTATATTACATGTTTTGAGAGTCTACGTTTTAAAAATAACACCTAAATACCCCACTTTATCATCAGGTCTGGTGCACGTTACTTTTTTTAGGTTATCATCATTTCGTCTGTGTCAACTGATGCCTTTTAATTCATCAGTGTGTCAAGATCTTATTCATCCAGCAACTTTCTGAAGCATTTTTTTACAGATTTTGCAGAACCAGGTGATGATTATTGCAAATAATTTGTGACCACATCTCCCTTCTACTGTGGAATTATGCGGTGTATCTTAATAGAGGGATTTGCCATTCTGGTAGCAGAACTCAGTCAAGTGCAGCTAATTTGAATGGAGTCAAATTAAAGGTGCTTGTGTGCCTCAGGAGTGGGTCTTCCTACCTCACTACAAAAGCTTTACAGAGCATTTTGGTGATGTGTACAATAGCTTAACCAGTACAGTTTGTACAGATGTATATCCTGACTAGTATGTTGTTTCGTTCGCTGGAGTTCTATGAGCAGCACAGGCTTAGTTGTACAAAACAGCCTGCAAAATTTAGGTCCACTTCATCTGTGGTAAAAGTGTATAATATACATTTAAGTCTATGGGAGTTGTTCTTCTGACTGACCCCTCCAGGGATGGGGCATCCACAGCTTCCTAATTTGGGGTTAATGCAGAGTGCAGGCGTAAAATACTTAAGAAATATACTGTTTTAATTGCCCTTTAAAATTCTGCGTTAGAGGAGTTAAGGCATAAATAGCTACTCTTAACTTCAGTTATTGAGTCGGTTGTGATCTGAGAGCTGTTTTGAGAGTGTTTGGCTTAAGCAGCTTTATGCATTGTGTGAAAAAGCTGCCTTTACACACAATTGTGAAATTACTGTGTGTACAGTAATTTATGGTCAAATTTGATTTTCTAGTGGGCTGGAGTGTCTTGCTGGGAGGCAGCATTAATGTCATGGCAAAAGTAGAGAGTTTTTATATAAGTTGAAAGCATGGAATCCTTGGGAGCAGCAAAATTGCTGCAGAAGGAGCTGGGATATCCTGAGTGAACAGAAGGTATGGAATATTTCTTTGAAACCAGTTTGTTTGTCACTCAACCACCCAAGAGCTACTCTTGTTAGGAGGCTGTGAGCTTCTAATTGAATGCATTTATTGTCTTTCCAACTAAAGTCATTGTATCTAGGAAAAAAACTGTCTTGAAAATTGGTTCGTTTTACCTCAAACCAGGACAAGAATATAAGCATTTTCTGGAAAACTTGATGTCAGAATTTCTGTCCAAACTTACTAGCCGTATAATCTTCACATGCAAATAAAACAGGAAAAAAACTACCGCAAAAGCCTAAGAGAAGTGGGCCTCTCTTGGAACTGAAGTCAACCAACTAAATATTTGTTCCAAGATAGCTGCTGGCCTTAGCAGCTGGGTAGAGCCAAACCCGCACTGTTAGCGAGAGACTGTCATGATGATGTAGCAGAGTCATCAGTCTTACTGAAACATGCTAGATTAAAAAGTTTAAAGGTATCTGCAGCAGACAACTATGAAGTGTTGAGACAGTGTTATCTTCTATCCTTTTGCCAGTGTGTCATCTCAAGTGGTATTTTCTGGCTGATGGGGATCAGCAGATGCAAGTGAAACAGGGAAAGCCAGAATTTGCAAGGTTCTCAAGCCTAAATATGTTCTAATGCTTCAAAAGAAGTTAAGGTGATGGAACAGCTCTGGTCACCCATACCAAAAAATTCAACTATGCTGGATGTTACTATCAAGACCTCATCCTAGTGCAAAATAAAGATAAATTGCAAGCCAAATAGTAGTGTGTTAAACTGCCTGTGCAGTTTATTGAGGTGCTGATTTAAGACCTTGGAATGTGGGTTTTTTAGTTGGTTGAATTTTTTTTTTTTTATATTTGCATTTATGTATGGGGCATTGATATTACTAGTAGACTTGCCTTCTGCCACCTTACTACTAGATATAAAATATTTCTTGTTCCTTGCAACTGCCATTCTCTGAACATAGCCCAAGAGGAAGAAGACTTGATTTGTGCTATTCCAGATGAATCTGAGAGGAAAAAGTACATTTAAGATCAGTAAGCAAACCTTACAGTTAATGAAAAACGCCATATCTCTGCTTTCCTATGACCATGCTGTGGTCTGCCAGCAGAACACTTCTACCCTGAGTCATCCCCCTGTCATTTAACGGAGGTTTTGGTTATGTAAAATATATTTTTTTGTAAGTCAAAATTATGGAAAACGCTCTAAAGACCAAGGAGAATACTGAGTACTATGGCAAACAAAGGAAAAATTGTCGAAAGCTGTGTTGCTTCTACAAGTAAAAGGCTACAACTGCCTATGACCAGTTGGCTTTACAGCCTGAGTTACAGAGAGCAGTTTAGCCTGGCCCCAGCTGTGGATTCCAGGCAGAAATATAGGTTGAATGTTAGTGATGCAAGCTGCAGCAGAATGGGTCTAGTTTAAATACTAGAGGGAAATAAAGACTATTCTTCAATCTTCTGCTAGGATATTTGGGACTTCAAAAATTCTTGGGGAAGTGCTAAGGCAGGTGGTTTGCATCGGTCCCTGATTTGAGTGGGATTTCAGCATGTGCTTAAAACTAAGTGCATGGTTCTGTGTGTTTTTGAACCGCTACTACAATGATTTGTATAGAAGTACTTTAGATGAGTGTGACTCAACATACGCTTACAATTTACACCATAGTGTTACAATTCTATAAAACATCAATGAAATTTTCTCATTTCTCTCATGGCACTCCCTATCACTGCATGGTGTTGTATTGTACTTTACATGTACTTATGTAGCTCTGTTTTTTTTAAATAATTCGGTGTTTTTCTCTCCATCTTCTAAGGAAAGATTGTTCCCAGTACTTTTGTCACTGGGAGCCCTGTATCTTATTTCCAGACTATATTTACTTATGTACTCAGTGCATTTATGATGAGTACTCTGTCTAGTTTTCAGCCTTGTTTCATTGGCTTTGCAATCCAGACTCTCTTAGTGAATTGTCTAAAGATAAACCACCGAATTTCTGATGATCTGTAGCCTTTCATTTCACCTGTTTCAGTCTGAGGTGATCTCTCTGAAACATGTTGTTGAATTGGTTCCAGAAGAGGTTTTGCCAACATCTGTCTTCCGTTTTTAGCTTTTAGTTTCACTTTGAATATTGGAAAACAGAAACGTGTTTGTATGTGTAATCATTTCTGATTTTTCCAACTGTATCTTGGACACAGACCTGACTATATCTGTACAGAAATAAAAATCCATCTATCTAATTCTAGAGGTAATAGTCCCCAGCTATTCAGGGGAACACTGGAACAAAACATGAATGACGCATTACTCTGAGTACAAAAAGCTTACTGGTTGAGGTTAAAAAGCTAAAGTCTCTGTGATACTGTTAGTAAATACATTTTGCATGCAGAAAAGAAGGATAAATTGCACAGCCCTAGCTCAAAAAATTTTAATGTTTCACTAAGAAAAAATGGTTTTGTTTTCTGCCTTTCATGATATTGTCAAGGTTGTAGAATTATGACATTCTCCATCAAATACGGCATGTCAGAAAGGATGACTTTCCAGGTGTGGAGCTGTGCAAAACTAGGGTCTTTCCATTCACCAAGCATGAATGCCCCATACAGGAGTGGACTGCACTTAGCCTGTATGTTGCTAAAGCAGCTGAGAGGAATCGGTAATGTTGATGGGCATTTGGTGTTGCCACACTTCAGAGAAATCAAATAAGGTGGGGGGGAATCGGTGTACTGCAGCTGGTGAATGTGTATCCGCCAGCTTCCTAGAGCACTGAGCCCGGGCATATTGCTGGTACTGTTTATTTCATCCTTCGAAAACAGTGAAAGGTCGAAGTTGCATTTCAATCCCTGTGTCTTCCTGAGGGTTTGTCCGCAGTGTACTGTTTGTGTGTGGTTTTCCTTCTGTTCCTCGCTTCCATTTTGTCAACTATTTGTATTCTGGAGGCGCTGTATTTTTTATAACACACTTGCTTTTGCTTCATTATTTAGCCCTATGCATCTTGTTCTGCCTATTTGGAAAAAAAAAATAATCTTTATATTGCCTAATTAAAAAATAGCTTTATAATGCTTAATATCTTTAATGCTTTAATATCTTTAATGCTTATTTGATTTTGAAGAAGTCAAATTAACATTCAGATGAAGAATGTTTAATTCCAAGTTTGGCTCAGTTTTAAGACACAGGTACTTAAAGGAGTAGAAAAGATCACATATAACTGAGATTGTATTAAATGGGTTTCAGGTCCTATTAACCCATCTGAACATTTAGAAGCAATCAATATTTAAGCAATCTTTAAATACTTCAGACATGTTTTTTCTTACAATATACAACAAATAATCCTGTTTCACTACCTCTTGTATTTGCATTGTACAAATAAGGAATTATTTAGGGAAGACATTTGGCTAGGAAGTGAGTGAAAACCAAGGTCTGCATTGCTTTTTAGGGATGAGATGTTTCCATTTACTTTCAGTTTAAAGAGCTGTTTATGTATCAAGTGCAACACATTTTTAAGGAAAACTGCAAGTATATCTGTTTGTCTAGAGTGTTAACCACAAGAGGAGTGATGCTTATGGGCAGGTGAGCATAACATGGATAATAGTGTGTTCTCCAAGTGTGTATATTTAAAGTGTAAGTTATGCTAATGCTTTGACTAGCTGTTGAAGCAAAGGTGGTGGTGGTGATTTTGTAGATGAGGAGAGAAGATGCTTATCTGGTGAGAACAGTAAATCTGGTAGCCATCTGGCTTCTGAATCACTGCCTCCTTTACAATTTATTTTATTTTCTTGTTTAGTAGTTTTTACTATTCCATCTATGTGGGTTTTCACAGTTTATAGTAGTTTTATTGCAAAGATAGTGGGGTTTTTTTAAAGACTTTTTTTCTCTTTTCTTGGGGGGCAGGGGTGTGTGTTGGTTTATTGTGTTTTGTTTTTTTTTTTTCCTCCCTGTAAATTCCAGGGAGCTGAGAAAACAACTCCCTGTGGGGGGGGGAAAAAGTTAGTGTTGGTTCAAACGCATACGGGGAGGTATGCATGGTTTCCTGAAGGGCATTAAAGGGATTGTGGCCAGCAGGTCAAGAGAGGTCATCCATCCCCTCTAGTCTGCCTGGGTGAGGCCACATCTGGAGTACTGTGTCCAGTTCTGGACCTCCAAATTGAATAGAGAAAAAGAAACTACTGGAGAGTCCAGCAGAGGGAGTGGAGCGCCTCTTTACAAGGAAATGACGGGACATCTGGTCTGTATAGCCTGGAGAAGAGAAGACAGAGAGGAGATCTCATCAGTGCCTTATTTTTGTTTTCTGCTTGGTTAGGTTTTTTTACAAGAGCTGCTAATATTTGTGGGTTTGGTAGCACCACATTCAGTTTATAATGTTTTAGGAACTTCATGAGGCCTTATCAATATGAGTGGAATGAGTTTGCACAGCAAGTCGTTCCTCAGTTGCAAGTGTAGCAGAGATTTTAGTGGCCTCTTACATACAGCATTGGATGAGCTTAATTCAGCACTATTGAAATTTGGAGTTTGCATGGGAACTGCGCAGGAGTCCATCTCCAGCCAGAACAGTTCTGTAGATCTTATTTAATTTTTAAATAATCATCACAGTGAACCAGTGTTACTTCAAGTAATCACTAGTGGCTTTTTTCCCATTTGCTTTACATCTTAATATTCATTAATGTGTTTCGTCATTGTTTCTTCCATCTTTTCAGACACATCTATCTGAATAAACACTATTAATCTAAGAATTAGAAGAATTTTTAACTGGAAGAGCGGAGATTTAGATTAGATATCAGGAAGAAATTCTTTACTATGAGGGTGGTGAGGCACTGAAACAGGTTGCCCAGAGAAGCTGTGGATGCCCCATCCCTGACGGTGTTTAAGGCCAGGCTGGATGGGGCTCTGAGCAACCTGGTCTAGTGGGAGGTGTCCCTGCCCATGGCAGGGGGGGTGGAACTTGATGATCTTTAAGGTCCCTTCCAACTCTAACCATTCAATGATTCTATGCTATTAAGTTACTATTTTTCAGTGATTTTCTTTCAGTATTTATAGGAAAATTTCAGTATTTTTCTCTCTTGTGCATGAACTGTGTTTTCATCAGCTGTCAACACACAGTATTATATATATAGAGAGAGAACTTTCTGCATTATCAGAAAGAACTTTTGTACAAAAGATCTTCATAGGCAGTTTACAATGAAACGTATCTTTTGACATGGTTACTGTATGGTTCTGATAATCATGAAATCCAGAGGCAATGATGTGGTGATGCATGATGTTGTAAATGTAGAGAGATTGGTCTTGTCTTCTGCTGTTAAAGGGTTATCTTTCAATACGAATGTTGAAAACGCTGAAGTAATGGTGATACTAAGGCAACTCAGGAATTTACTTCTTCAGTCTGATATGCACTTCAGTTTTCCAAATTTATGAGCAGTCCAGCCCCCGCACACAGTGACTGTACTTGAGTGCCCAGCTGGTGCATGTTAAATTAGCAGTCATTATACTACTGAGTCATTTCTGATTGTTATCTGAAATTCACTAATGCTTTGTATTATTCACCTGTGGCAGGTTCTTTTAGTTTAATCCATATGTTTTCATCCTGCTGGTTGAGATTTTTTTCATTCTTTCTCCTAGTCACTAAAGAAATAAATTGTATTCAGTTGATCTTTTTGTATGGATGTTAGTGGTGTTTAGTACAGTGCATGAGTTGTTACTTTGATTTTAAAAAAAATAAAATTTTTGTTCTGCATTTGCATTGAAACAGATTCAGTTGCTACAAAGCTTTGATGCCAAATTTGGCCATAATCCACTAAGGTGTTTCTCGTCCTGAAGTGTCTGTATTCCCTTTTTAACTAGCCTCCTCACCATTGTCAACTTTCTTTCTGTTACTATATCTTCATTATGTGACATTTTAGAAATGCTTCGCTTGTCTGGTGGACAAGGATGTGCAGTTTGGAGTCCTTTGCTGACTTGCTCCAGTATGTCCATGTCTGTCTTGTGCTGGGGAGGCCAGAAATGGACATGGTGTTCCAGATGAGCTTCACCAGGGCTAGTTAGGCAGTAAAAGACCACCTCCCCTTCTATCCTCATATGGCCCCAACATAATGATACGGTTGTGTAAATAGTATGAAAGCATAAATGTAGAAGTTTTATAAAACATATCATGGTACAGTGTAGGGGACAGAACGCTGTGAGGTGGTTAGGTTTAGGAGCAGTGTGATCTGCTTTGACATAGAAAACCATGTAATTGTGTAACCATAGCCCCCACGCTTCCAATAGGTTGGAATAAGTTGGGTTTTGTAGGCAGTCCTGGTGAATGAGGCTGGGAAGGAGCCCACCCTCCTCAGCCAGGAAGTAAATTGTGTGTGTTCTACGTGAGATATGTACATGCAGAAAGAGGCGATTCCTAAGAAAGCAAAGGCTTTTAAGGTTAAATACAACCAGTAGTAGGGAAGGACTGTCTTTCATTTGGGGAACAGTGAAATCAATGGGTTTCCAATTTCTTTCACAGTTTATTTTTCTGTAGCTGTGGTACAAGCAAGAGCCAACCAGTATCATCTGCTACCAGTAGGAAATCACCATGCTAGTTGTTACCCTTGGCACGTGGTAAAGTTGCATCTGAGCCTGTGAGGAGGAATTAACAGGAAAAATCTAATTCATGTTCAAAGGTAAACTGTTTTTGAGACATGTTGTGTACCATTTAACTTCATCCTGTTTGCTTTCTACTGTTTCTGCAGTGATGTGTACAGGGTAGAAGTACGAAGATAGCTTAGCCACCTGTCTTAATAGCTTGTCTAGCACCAACTACTTTTGAAGTGTCTGCTTTAACTTTTATTTGATATTTGTAGAGAACATTGTCTAGAAGGATGGGTTACGCTTTTTCAGGAACAAAAAAGTAGGTACAAAATGCAATAGGACAGCTGTATTTCTATTAGCCTTGGAATTGCCAAGAAAAACTCCCATGCTGAACATTGTGTCACATTTCCCTTGAGGCAAAAAAATGTTGGTCCTTTTCTTGTATGGTGTTAGTTAATGGTGACGTCAGAAAGCCCTGGATGGATGGATGGATGGGTTGGGTGGAGGTTTTGGAGTGTATGGAGAACTACATATAAAACCAATAAAGACCTTTGTGTGCCCTGATTGCATTAACTAGTACTCTAATTGCATCTCTTGGAAGAGTGACAGGGAAGAAATCCTGCCAGAACCTTCCTTTCTGCCCTCCCAGCTGGGTCTTGGTTGGTCCAAGTGTTTAGACTGTTAACTTGTTGCAGATGTTCCTGATATGGTTTCTGGTGGTGGGTTCTCCACTAAACTATAGAAATACTCCAATAGAGGGAGCTAGAAATATACCTGGTACCCTGCATCCTTTGTACCCTTGTCTCCAAAACCTTAGAGCTTGACCTTGAATCTGTCTGCTTTCTACCGTAGGTTCCAGTTGAGGTCAAGCACACAATTGCACCAAGGGCTACCACACATACTGTCTCCTGTTTGATCTGTTCAAAGGCTTGTCAGTGCTCAGGACCCCAGTTGAGGTAGTTCTTCTTTCACATCACTTGATAAAGAGGACTCGCAATCTGACTGTAACCTGGAATATACATTCTTCAGAAAACCACAATGCCTAGCAAAGCTTGTATACTGTAGGTGGGGTCTCAGCAGAGCAGAATAGAAATGGTAGTGCTGTGCTTCCATCCCAGGCAGTCAATTTCAGGTGTATTGAACACCCTTCCATGTGAAAGGGAGCTGTGGCCTGCTATCTGTTGCCAAAGGAATAATGATAAAAACGCATAGGAAGTGTCAGTTGTAGCACACCACTTGATGACTGCATTTGACTCCATGACTGACATGCCTGTTTAAGCTGCAATAGTCTCTGAAGCCTCTACCCAGCATCAGACATTTGTGCTGGCCTTATGGGACAATTAAGGGGTGGGTGAAGCTTGTTGATCACTCCTTGTCTTTCCTGTCAATTAATTAGCTCATGTGGGGGAACAAGGAATTCTCAGTCTGATAGTGTCAATGATGCACCTTCATGTTACCAATCAATACTCGCTGTTCTTCAGCACACATCCCAAAATAGAATTGATTCTCTGAGAGGCTGGACAAGGTAGACACAGACCCAAAAATCTGGGGAGGAAGAGAGATTCTCTTTGAACTGCTGGAGTTGACAGGTCAGTCTGTCCACAGTTTGTACCTTGTTGTCTGTGCAGTCGGTGATTGCCAGGGTGCTGGCATATGGTATTACTGAGTCCCCTGCAAACTTCTGCCACATGGACCACATGCACTGGATTTTGTCCAGATATTTGGGTGACTGGCTGTTGACCAGGTTTCTGTAAATCACCTTCACCACCACGAATTTCCTCAGATACTGGATAACTTCCTCAGTGCTGGTCTCGCTTGCCCTAGCAGCTTGCACATCTTCCTTCAGGGGATACCTTGCCTTCGCACTCAATAGGAACTGCCTCCAGAGGCTGTGGATTGCAGCCCGTTTTCCAGTCCCTTTACTGATTCCCTGGCCTTTAATTAAGGATGCCAGCTGCTAGGCTTCCTTACCCTATGGTTTCTTACTGTGAGCCTCAGTATCCCAATGGCAAAGCAACCACGTGATAATTTGCTCTCCTGGCTGACAGCCAGTCTTCCACATAATGTGGACATTCTGATACAGGAATATTTGAGAAACTGAAGGGCCATTACAGCAAGGTGGGAAAAATCCTCCCTGGAGGAGGAGGTTCTGTTCTTAATTTCTCTACAAAGTTGTTCCAGGATGAGAAGAGGAGAAAGGTGTGGTTGTTAATTGATTCCATGAGATGATTCTTAGAGTATTGGGATGGCAGCAGTACATGGACCAAACACCAGATTAGACTGAAAACTAGTGCTTTTATTGCAGCATCAACAGGAAAAGAAAAACCAAGTGATGAACAATACAACAAACAGCAAAAGTTGAAAGTGGACACTAACAAATCCTGGAGTTTGATTTGCAAAGCCCTGAAGTTTGCTAAACCCAGCCAGCAACAAAGCACCTACCAGCTGCTCACTTTCTCTCCTCACCCTCCCCAGTGGGATAGGAGAGAGAATAGGAACAGCAAAGGAAAGAAAAAAAAATTGTGGATCAAGAGAAAGACAGTTTTATTAAAGTGAAGGAAAGAGCTAAAAAAAGTGACAACAAGAGCATCACTCCCTGCCTCTCACAAGCAGACTGATGCCCAGCCAGTATCTGAGTGACAGCCAGTTTGGAAAGTCTCTACTCCGGTTTTACTGCTGCACATGGTGTTGTACAGTATGGAATATCCCTTCGGTCCACTGGGTCAGCTGTCCTAGCTGTGCCACCCCCAGCCTTTTGCCCACACACAGCCTGCATGCTGTGGGGAGGAACGGAGATAGCCTTGATGCTGTGGAAGTGCTGCATAGCAATGACTAAAATACTAATGTGTTAGCAACGCTGGTTTAGCCACCAATTCTAGAAAATGAATGAAGAATCATAGATGATTAACTGTATCCTAGCCAGACCCAGCACAGTGAAGAAACTGTAAATTACAGAAGTATTGACAAGGCTAATAAAAGAATAAATGCTAAGCTCTCTTGTATGTATGTTAGTGTTAATAAGTAAGGCAAAAGAGGTCTACTCTAGCCAAACACTTAGTATTTGCTAAACTTCAGTGTATGTGCAGTGACAGTGATATTGACAATTGTGCTTTGAACGAACAATGCCTCTGGCTGGATCAGAGTCTTTAAGTTGCAGAATTATTTACAAGATGCACATAAGAAAAGTCAATATAAATATGAAATGTTGAGAAGGGGGGGGAACAAAACAAACCCCCAAAAAAACACTTCCAGTGTGAGTGATTAACAGCTTTTAGGCTAAGGCAGAGATGGATGACAAATGCTGTTTATTTTAATATGCAACATGGATGTTTTAACACTTTTAATAGTCTTGTTTGGAGAAGAGAGGAAAAATGTGATTTATATCACTTTGGAGTATGTTCTAAAATCCTGTTTATTTTTTGCCTTGGCAGATGGATGCTCTAGCTAACCTGTGAGTCCTGCTGCTGCTGCATGTCTGGCAGCATCTCTGAATGATCTCATGACTCTTGATATGGATGCAGTCCTGTCAGACTTTGTTCGGTCCACCGGGGCAGAACCAGGTCTGGCAAGAGACTTACTGGAAGGTAAGCTCTCTGTCAGGACACTAGTATTTCTTGTATTTGCTGATTGCTTAAAGCAAGAAACAGTAATAAAAAGAGAACCCTGGTCTTTGAAACAGGCATTTCTTAGTATTTTGACTAGTAGTCAACTCTTTTAAATAACTGACCGCAGATTATACTAAGGTAGGTGTTTTCAGCAAAAGCCTTAAAAAGTTCTTAGTGTTATACTGCTGTATTTTAGGTTATTAGCAGTCATGCCTTGAAAGTATGTGTGCCAGGGAGAGAGGAGGGGGCTTTAGCTGAATTTTGTCTTTTTTAGCTGCCTAAAAGTAGTTGTGTTTTGGCTCTTTGTGCAAAGCAGCTAAGTTTAGTCTGAGATGGACTTACTGTAAAGTGATAGAGAAACTAGAGATATTTTTAGGGCCCAGTGATTAATTTTCATACCTGAACTTCATGGTATGAGAGTCAAATGGCGAGGCTGAAAAACATATAAGAAGATGTATCAGAAAAATAACTGTCTTTTTGTTTATTTTGTCGTAGTTGTTTTAAGTTCATAAGCTTACAAGTGGAAAGACCCCTTTGACTTTCAAAGGCATTTTGTAAATGTTGGTTTTGTTTATTCCTTCTGATGTGGGCTAACAACAGTTGTGAAAATGGGAAGTTAGAAATGAGTTGTGAGATCTGTGTAAATTGCAGGTGGTTCAGTGGACTTGATACATACCCACTGGACTTCTCCCTGAAAGTTTTTTTAATCTTAATACGCTTTAGGAAATTGTGTGTTAAATTGAAGTAACTACTGAACAGCCACAGCAGACTTAAAAGTATACATCAGGATATATATCTTCCTTTTGCAAGAGCAATCTTACTTTATCATATGAAGACTGGAAGTTTTAAATTTTGCTATAAGTTCTTTTTTTACTCTGGGTTTTTCAGTAATAAGGAATGATATATTATTAGCACAGAGGTGCACACAATTTTGCAGCATTTCCCAAGTCCCCTGTGTTACATGCAATAGAACCTTAGAATACCTCGCTATGAATGTCATCGTTGGCTTGCTGTGTTTGAGAGCTCTGTTTTGTCTAACTGATTTGATCAACCTGTCGTTCTAGGATAGAGTCTGTCTTAGACTGTTGATCTTTTAGGAAAAAAAAATACAAGAAGTTTTTTCTCAGCAATATCAGGACAGATTGACAGTTATTGTGATGACAGAGCACTGCCAAAATTTGGAAAAGTGTTCCTACGTATCAGAGATGGCTCAGAAGAGTTACTTATCTTGTTCTCCTTGCTATACTTTTTCTTTGCTATAAAGGACAATGCTTACAAATAAAAATAGTGTAGTTTGGGTTTTTTTGTGAGCTGTATTTCTCAGTTCTATAAATAAAAAATTCAAACCACACATATTAACACAGAAATAAGCAATGTAATTATTCTGAACAGAGAAATAGACATATGCATCTAGCCTAAATTATTTCTTTCTGCCCAGGAATTTTTCAAAGTGAAATGGATTGTTGCTAGTTTGGGACAAAATGTGCTTAGAGGAAATACATAGAAGGCATTGCCACCCTTACACGAGTATGACTGTCTTTTGTGGTTGTCACAGTGTGTAGCTCTGGTCTCTGTGAGCAGCGCTGAAACCCATGGAGTAACTTTTTACACATAAACAATATTCAGAAGAGCTATCCCTTACACCACAACGCACAAGGCTATAGGAAGTGTATGGCACCTGGTCTTGCAATGATGATTTCTGTATAATATTTTCAAGTCAAAATTTGAAAACAGGTCTGCACAAATATTTGTGAGAAACTTCAATATTTGGTTGTAGTTTGTAGCCCTAAAATGACTGCCATGAAGAACTTTGAGCCAAAAAAGTTTGCTTCTACAGACTCTCATTTCCATGTAATCACAAGTTTTGGACAGTTCTTTTAGGGTCCCATTGCCATTCTCTCTTTCTGATCTGCTCACAGATTCTGTTTTTACAACATGCTCAGGCTGAACATACTTCTATGGAGCATGCACATCTTTTTCAGACTCATTTCTAGTGCAGTTTCCTTTATTCATTTTTTGGGCGAGATTGTTTACAGGTCAGTGAAATTAAAGAAATCAAGGGTACCAGTTTCTGCTTCCTTGACCAATTATTTTAACACATTAATTGTTTTGCTTTGACTGTACTGTGGATGTATCATGGTAGTAGTATCCACAATATGTGGTGGTTTCCCCAGAACCAAATTGTTAAATTAAATACACGTAGATGGTTGTTAAAAAAAAAAAAAAATCTATACGTTACATATAGATTGCATATAGATTTTGTACATTGCCAGAAGCTGTCCTAAATATTGACTCTGTTTTTATATTCTGCCTGTCCTGCTGGTAAAATCCCTGCAGTGTTTTTCTGTTGAGCTTTGTACTGAGCACAGTTACTTGTCTCACTACAACATTCCGCTTGTTGCACTTGACAGGTATCTTCCAAAAAGTGTCCATTCTTGATCAGACATGAAGATATAAAGAGATTAAAAAAGTAAATAATTACACACACACCATTTATATATACACACACTCCTATATCAGTTCTGACTTATTTGTGTCTGGTTCTTTTTGCCAACTACTAATATCCTAAATATTATTACTAAATAAATAGCTTTTCTGTATAATTTTGATTAGTTAAACATGTTGAGCTCCAAGTCTCACTTTCTGTCGATAGATCTTCTCTATTATTCAAAAGAACATATTCAGAAATGGTTTGTTTAGTTTGATATGTATCTTTCTAGTGCAAAGATGACCTCTTTGCAATTACATTGCATATGCTCCTGTTTGTATCCTTGGCCAAGTTTGCTTTAGTATTGCACAGGGAGCTTATGGTCAAGCTTGTGCTCAGTTCGGCGTTTCAAAGTTACCAAAGTTCCGTGCAGGAATTGAGATTTCACAGAGTTAAAATCTTGAAGGCATATAGTTGGTATGAGACCTTTGCCATGCACTTCTGAAAATAGATGTGAATGCAGACTTTTCAAGCTGCATCAGAATTACAGCCAGGTTGGTTTTTTGATATTTTTTTTTTTTTCCAGTTCTGCGTAAGAAATTAATTTTATTTTCATGACATTGCTATGTCCACATTTAGAAAAGCCTTATATCTGTCTAATCGGCCATTCATAGCCGGATACAATTGCTTTAGAAATTGTTTAGTTTGTTTGTCTAATGCACAATTTGTGTTTCATTCCTACTTTTCAAACACTAGTTACTGAGTCTTTAAGGCCAGTTGTAGGTTACTTGCTATTTGCTGTTTATGTGACACAGTTACGGGAATTTACACATACAGACTTGGAGAAAAGTACAAGGAAGGGCATGCGTAGGCAGAAGGGGCTTAGCACATGGACCTACACTTTAGTAAGGCATCTGTCGTACTGTTTGTGTTTTCTTGAGGGTTTTCTCAAGTACTGTAAAGAACATTTCTTCCATTACAGTTTATTCTGATAATTTGGTAGGTTTATGAACAACCCATTTCTGCTTTTAACGAAAACTTTTGAAACCTGAGGTTACACTCTGGTATGTCATAGGGCTGTGTCTTATGATTGATTCAGGGACTTATTTATTTATTTAAAGGCCTTTTCCCAACTGCTAACTATAAAAGTGGTGATATTTAGGGTTTGTTGTATATTGTAGATGCACACCGTTTGTGCTAAGTAATTAAGAATAGCAAAAATATTAGCTTTATAGTCAAGTTATGTAACTGGCATATTGTCATGGATAGATTATGCATTGTGTTCAAGCAGAGGTTTTCATACCACAAAATTGTTTACCTTATTACTCGTATGCATAGAATCATAGAATGGTTAGAGTTGGAAAGGACCTTGAAGATCATCGTGTTCCAACCCCCCTACCATGGGCAGGGACACCTCCCACTAGACCAGGTTGCTCAAAGCCCTATCATGTATTAAAGATATACAATCAAATAAGTAACTGAAGTTTGTTCTGCTCTCTGATGTGCTCTGGATGCTTAGTAACTCAGATTGAAAAGTTGAGAGCTCGGAATGATTCTACATAAAGTGTGAATATTCTGCTCTCCCCTTTCTGTCCCCAGCTTTCCC
>VZRU01003251.1:706293-769356 GCA_013398155.1 Pedionomus torquatus | reverse complement strand
AAAAAAAAAAAAAAAAAAAAAAACACCTCAGCAACAACAAAAAAGAGAGATCCTTTGAAAATTAACCAAATACAGACTATATAACTTGCTACAGTTAGAAGAAGTTCAGCTGCTATTTCCTGAATGTCACCTGACCATTAATTTTCCTTTGCTGAAAGACGATAAACTAAATATTTTACAAACTGCCAGTACAGTTATTATCATCTTGCACAGAGTGAAGAATATCTCTTGAATAAATACAAACAGGGAAACAAATGAGGCAAAGATTAGCTCATTTAATAGCACTAAAAGGACAGGCAGCAGATATAAGAACTTCCATGAGAATGAGTCTGTCCTTCTGAAGCCACCTCATAAGGAAATTGGAAATGGAAGCAAATTCTATCAAAATACTTCAACATTCCCTCAGTTGCCTTGTCAAGTGTCACGCTGAACAAAGCACATTGAAATCTCACAATTAGGACCTACACTATATATACATGGATATATATACATACACACACTAGAATGCTACATTCTAAGGAAATCTAAATTTCTGCCTTGAAGCAGGCCCTCTTTATGATCCCAATGCCTACTGTATTTTTCAGTAAGTGCTGCAGATACTGATACTAAGAAGGTGAACAGTAAGTTTCATGTTTTCAGACTCATTACCATAATCAAATCAGACAATGCATACATTTAAGACAATGTATATCAATCCATTATTAGACTAAGAACTGCATTATTAATAAGGACTTTCTTCTTGTTAAATAACACACCTCCTGTGTGATATATCTGTGATACATGGCCACCTAGTGACTAATTTAAATTGATCAAAACATTTATGTGATATACACTTTTAATTACATTTCACCTTCACCACTTTAACATATACTGAAAACAACTGTCAAGGATGCAGTACCAAACACATAATTGGTGGCTGCAAAATGTGTAGTTTTGACAAACACTTAGTGAAAAATATGCTTATGATTAGGTTAAGACAATATTTTAAAAGAGTCAGAGGCAAATCTACCATTTAAAACCAAAAGTGCATGCATTCTTGTTTGGGAGAAAAAAATAGAAAATCATTTTGTATACCGAAAGGGAACAGGGAGATGTTGTTTTGGCATGCATTTGGGTTTTGTTTGTTTTTTTGGCTTTTTTTTTTTTTCCTTTAAGGTTAAAAAGTGACTTTTTTTTAATTATTAAATATTGAAACTAAATCCAATTCTTACTGAAATATAAATTGCTTTAATCAACTTCAGCTGAAACCACGATGTTTTCAGTGTTTAAGAAGTTGATTCCATTTTGGTTTGACTTTTTTGAGGTTAGGTAAAATATATAGGATTATTTTTATCCAGTTTATTTTTATATTATATTATTTTTATCCAGTTTTTCCATTTATCCAGAATTACAAATACTTACATGATCCTCACACATATTCCTATTCTTGATGCTGACATTCCATGGTTTGTGGGGTTCTCTTCTGATGTCTTGTACAATATTTCCTAAAAAGAAAAAAATGCCACTGAAATAGTATTTGGAAGTGCAAATAAGTATTTGCATTCTTCACATTAAGCTGTTGGGTTATTATATCCATACTGAATGCTCACAGTTTTCTATTTAAACACAAAGAGATTAAAATCCAGACAGTTGCCCGCTTATTTTGCACCCATCATCCTAATTATAGATGTTCCTTGCTAGCAAATTTTGCTTACAGATACCAATTCTTCATAGTGTATTGTGAAATACAATTGCTAGTAACCATCATGAGTGAAATAAGGAGGAACAGAAACAGGAAATTCATTTATTAACTTGCTCTAAATGCTGAAATTCATTTATTAACTTGCTCTAATTTTCTTGCTGTAATTCCCCTGTTCTCGTTAGATTCAAGAAGTTCACATTTGTACTTGCTAGCAACTGAACAGAAACCAGAGAGGTAATTTGGAAAGTGATGATGACATTTGGATAAGTGATCTCTTGGACTCCTACTTCCAATAAAGTAACCGTACAGCAGCAAAATATGAAGATGGAATAATATCCAAGACCTCCAGGTAGAGAGGAGGGAGAAGGAAGATTAAATAAATAAATGGCCCTGACAGTTCTTTATTCGTTCCTGACAGTTCATGGCATTTGAAGGCTTCTGTATCATTAGTCATGAGACAGCACACTTCCCCTCTCTCTCTAGCTTTCCATATATTTTCCAGTTCCTTTCTCACTTTTAAAGTGACGTATGTTTTCTCTCATTGTGAAGTCAGTTTGTATTTCCAGACTAGTAATGAACAAAACTTTGTCAGAGTACAAGAAACACCTTACACTTGCTACTACTGTGTGAAAGATTGTTTCCATTCTGTATTAAATTTTCACTAGAGATTCATTCTGTAATATTACTCTATGAATGCTCTATTCGTAATTACAAAAATAAAAATTCTGGTAAGCATGAAAACAAACAGCCCCTTCCCCCAGCTAATTAGAGTTGACCTTTACAGTTTGCAGCATAAAACTGCTAGAAGCAGCAGGAGCAACCTCAAACAATGGGTGCTGCTTAACAGAGAAAATACTTCAGAAGTTGATGTGAAGTTGAAGTTATCAGTGATAAAATAAAAAAGGAAAGTGATGTTTTCTGTTGCATTGCCTATATCAGATATTATTTGGTTGCTTGGAATCGTTACTAAGCTGGGACCAGTTACTGCTGTATTTCTGTATTATTGCTGCATTCCCTTTTTCTTGAAGTAGGTTGGGCTTCCAGCTTTCTTGGAATTGTTTCACCTGGAAAAGTAATACAGTTACGTATGTTTTCTTATGCATGCAGAAGAAAAGTGCACATCTCTGTTTGGCTATTACTGCATTTAAAAAAACAGTTGCCTCAGAAGTTCCTCCCCTTCAGTCCCTCAAGAGGGTGAATTCATTGCCTTCTGACCCTGACACCTGGAACTGGCAGAAGTGTATCAGTAATGGCTGCACTCCCTCTCTTTTCCTGTTGCAGAACAAACTCGGCCAGAGTTTCTTGATGTCCTGAAAACTTTTCTTATTCTTCTTCTTTGATGACCTGCATTGTTATAAGTAGCCAGTAAAGTACAGCAGCTCTTTGCCTCTGGGCAAAACTGCGAGAAGAAAACTAATCTTCCAAAAAGAAATAGTAACAGAAACAGGAAAATTTATTTCCTATTCAAAATATGTGACTAAGGTACTATGTAGGAAAAGAATATTGCAGATGTGATTCTTATTTTCAGATGATGTTTCATAACTCATACTATTAGACTAATTATCAATTCACCCAGCTGGTGACAGCCAAGGACCAGAAGAGAAAGCAGGATTCATGCTTGGCCAGTCACATGGAAAGAGGCAAGGGTCCTGCTCCCTCTATGAGGGAGACAGTATGCTAACAGACCTCCTTGATGTTAGGCTCTACAAGCATCGTAAATCCATCTAGCAGATGAAATAATTTAGAAGACACACATATATGAATTACAACACACTTTCCTCAAATGTGGTTTGCATTAACAATGTATTTTTAACTATGTGCTGATGATACAGACAGCACTTACAGGGACTGCAGAAACTAATAGAGATCACTGACTGTAACCTCTTTGCTTTTGGTAAAAGGATTCCATGGTTTAACAAATCAGATTATTGGAAACTTGAGGGGGTAATTTTCTAGTCAGATGTCTCCTTGATAAGTCACTTGGACAACTCTCTAGGAGGAAACAGACTTCATGGTCAACACTAACTGGTCTTTTTTGTTAGTTTTAGGGCAGTAGGTAATCAATCTCAAGAATTTTAACTTTTATAAAATATAGTGTTGAACTCCCTAATCATCTAATATCCCCCCATAAATCAGTTTCTGAGAATATAAAACATTCTTCTTCTGTACATATTCTTTAGAAATGCAATTAATTTTAATATGCATTCTCTGTTCTAAAGAGTTTACATGTTCCTTGAGTATGACAAAATGTGTTACCATTTTCTTTGGGTTACTGAGTGCTGTATAGGGACAGTATCCATAATCACACAGCACAAAGGGTCAAGATCACTTTGAAATGTTTAATTTTCCACTAGGAAGTCAAATAACAGTTACTGATA
This sequence comes from Pedionomus torquatus, assembly GCA_013398155.1. NCBI lineage: Eukaryota > Metazoa > Chordata > Aves > Charadriiformes > Pedionomidae > Pedionomus > Pedionomus torquatus. Next base: position 765,297 of record VZRU01003251.1, on the reverse strand, counting down.
GAACACAAACAATATAAAGTACAAAATGGCACATATGTGAGTATAAGCATATAGTAAAATTTAATTCTATTTTTAAAGCTGTATCACCTGTACAGCTCATACCACAAGATGTTGTCTTGCTCACACAACAGTACAAGAATATTAATTGTTTCTAATGATAGTTTTCTAAATCCTGAGGACAACAAAACATTGCTCTCTGTACACTGGTTACACAAAGACCTTCCATTGAATGCATATTTATTTAGTGTTTGCCACATAAATTATTCTAATGGAAGAAAGTTGTTTCAACACAGCGTGTTGAACATTCCATCTTTCTGAAAGTGAAATGCCATTGCTGTTCCTAATTAAGCTATTTTCCTTTTAGGTTTTCCAGAGGATGCTGTGAAGGGTGGCAATATTGATGAAGATTAATTGGATTGAAACTAACGGTGATACAGCTGTAGATAAGGTTATTCTGCTAGTTAGCAAATGAAAATTACAGGCATTTAAAAGCTGAGTACATAAAGGCTTGTCTGTCTTAAATGGTATACAACAGAAAAAAAAACAGGAGCTACAGGAAATAGAGATATTTCAGATATGTTGGCATTCTTCCTCTCTAAGAATACTGTGAAGGTGCAATGTCTATTCATAAATAAATAAATAAAATATATTTTTATGTTAGTGGGTTATTTGGTTTTGTCTGGGAACTTGATATATCTTTTTAGCTAGCACAATTTAAAAAAAATGTCAAGGAAACAGAGTTTTGGCTGAGCACTCTCACTACAGTGCTAGAAAGGTCCCTTCCAACTCTAACCATTCTATTATTCGATGAAAAGTAAGTCTATTACATCTTCTTCAGAAGTCAGCATTTATATTGACATGTGCACATAGCTAGATATAAAGATAAGAAGTAGTTAGCAACTTGAAGTTTTTTATGTTTCACAGTTATTTAGCTGAGCAATTAATTTTTCCTGAGTGTAGCTTAGAATCACAACATGGTTAGAGTTAGAAGGGACGCTGAAGATCACCGAGATCCAACCCCCCTGCCATGGGCAGGGACACCTCCCACTAGACCAGGTTGCTCAAAGCCCCATCCAGCCTGGCCTTAAACACTTCCAGGGACAGGGCATTCACAACCTTTGGATAAAATAATTTATTTTATTTTCTAATTAATATTACAGCTGCCATTACTACCAGTCATCCATAAAGAAAGAAACATATCCCAGTCACCCATAGATATCTATGCCTTCATAAAACTGTACTCATAGCAGCACCCAGGTTTAGCACAGAACTATCTGAGAGCTCTCAAAGCTTGTTAGGAAAAATTGTGTGACAAGAATATATCTATATTATGTAAGACAGAGCTGAGACTAAAAAGCTCAGCACAACATGGCACTCAGCACCGGACTCCAGCAAGCAGAACAGCTGGATAAGAAAATGCAAAATGGCTTGACACAAGGTCAGCTCCAGTCATGTCCAGCAAATCTTAAAATGTAAAACCTGTTGTTGTCCCCTCTCAATCTGAGACATTTCTACTGTATTGCTACAGTTTGCTCCTCAGCACTTGAGAATGAGTTATTAGCCAGGACAAATTTTCAAAGAAATCTATGGAGCAGCTACAGGACTGGCTAAGCCCTCATGGACTCCTAACTCCTGGGAAAGGAGATGTGTGTTTGTGAGAAAAACTGCATGTGGAAAAAGTTGTGTCCAACAAACCCAGTCTGAACTGAGCTGGCACTGAACCCTGTAATGTTTCCTGAGCTATTTACATGAACTAGCTAAATTTCGGGTTAGGATATTGCAGCCACGCTTTACTATCCACAACTGTTGACTATACAAAAGATACTTCCCTACGGGGATAGAAACCCATCTCACTTATAATAATAAATTTTATTTACTAGTATATTATGTTGATTTTTGAGTTTAATGTACACAAACAACGGAGATCCTTACTTAACTTGCTAAATAAGCTAAAACCTGTTGGAGGATGTTCAATGAATTTCCTAGGAAATAAGAATATTTCATAAATACTATTAAGTGGAGCACAGAAATACACAAGAAGCCATTTAGCATAATAAAGCTTTAAGTCTGTTAAGCCTCTTGAGGCTCACCACAATTTTCAAACAAAAAGAACTTTCCACTGTCATAAATCCCAAAACAGTATACAAGCACCACAAACAGCAAACATCCATCCATATCTTCCCAGATACTTGTAATTTACCATTTATGCTCTATTGAAATCCATGCAAGAAAATAACACGGTGATTTAGTACGTTTGCAAGTCAAAGGAAATAAGTGTCTTGGTTTCTCGTCTGCCCAATTTTGTCTTCCACAAATCGCACTGGAAATCATGCGTATGCCTTCAGTTTCTGTGAGGACTTGGTTTTTCATGAACTATCATGACTTGCAGAGATACAGCACCATCAGTTTTGGGGAGCTAGAATCTTCCCTATTCCACATCACATTCGCAGCCAGTTACAACTGACAGCATTCATTTAAAAGAATCGGAAACGACAGAAATTTAACTACATTGTAGATTAAATAGCTGCATATATTTAGCAATTTTGCTAGTCCATACCTGTGGGTGAAAAACAAATCTGATATAATTTCTAATGTCATCCACGTCACTATGCTCTTTGACTTTTAAATATAAATTAATCATATCATCCTTGACATCAAAGACAGAAATGTCTTGGTATGGTGTTCATGCTGGCAACTTGTTTCAAACAACAGGTAGTTAGTACTCTGTCAAGGAGTAAGTTGTGAGTTGCAGTCTGGCTGCCTACTTGAAATACACTTTCCCTGAGGTGTTATGCCCCTCTCCCTCTTGACTAAGCAGAAAGCCACACACCATGCAACTCCAAGGGAGCCACAGTTCATCTTGAGAGCTGTATTCACATTGCTACTTATTCTTGTTCTCCACATCTTGCAAATTCTTTGGCTCAAGCCCAACTCTCATAATGACATTGCACCATCTCATGAATGTCTGCTTATTAAATGAAAGAATGATTTAAAATCAAGATCCTTTCTATTAAAAAGTGGGTATGTCAAAGCCTTGACTCTCCATCACTAATCCATTTCAACACTACACTTCCCATCAGCTCCATAGAACAGAGGAATGCTTGCGTCTTTATTTTCATGGAAAATTCAGCTATTCCTTCACAAATTAGTGATATTAAAGCATTTCTATTATGATTACTAGGACAAGGCTGGAAGCATCAACACCTCTTTCTCTTTCCACTTCTAGTTTGAGTTGCACATCTCTTTTTGAGAGAGGTGCTGGCCAGTAAAGGCCAAGCAAGACAAGCATCTGGAGTGCTAGGGAGCTGCATAGTATCAGCCAGGCACCTCTCATTAGTATTGGTAGAATCATGCACTAAAAATGCCTCCAGCTCAACTTTGGTAATTTACGTCTACTGATGCGATTTAGATGACTATCAGCACGGACTCTACTTTTTTCCATGTAAACAATGTAACTACTCTACAAAACAGAAAATATGTAAATCCTGGAATTTAACTTTACACAGCAATTCTGTTCTAAGCTATACTATGTCCCATAAGGTTTTGCCACTAGATCATTATTTACTAATAGGCTGTAGGGTAGCAATAGAACATAACCTCCAAAGGCACCAAGATGAATATTTAATCCAGAGTTTCTGCCTGTTAATATTTTATTAAAGCCTGGCTATTTTCCACCATCCCGAAAATACTAAATTCCATAATGATAATTGTGAATCTCAATGGACTCAGATTTTAGCAGCTTCTGGATATTACAATGAAACAATTCTTATGCTGTTCATTAACACCACCAAAGGTGGTGCTATTCATAGGTTCAAGCCCCAATATTTGTCAATTGTTTTCTTTTCACCCAATCAGTACAGGGTAGAAAGTAGGTTCAGAGCTCACATTAATAATAATATTACAAAAATATTTCCTTATTTCAAAATACAAAAAGCAGCACTTCAGCTCCAGTTCCCTTGTGGTGTAAGAAATAAGATGCAGGCCCTTTCCCTGTTGTGAATTGAGCTAACTCTTACAAATGATAGCTCTTCACTCATCCAGGTAACATTAATTGGATATCACAGCCTGCTTTTTTCTGGCCTTGTGCAAAACAATATATGTGATGATGGTGCCAGCAACAAAGCAATGGGCCCTAAATTAAATTTTCTAGATCAAGCCCAGTAGAAAAACCTTTCCCTGTGCTTTTCTTTGACTACAAGACTAATCTCCAATGACTTTATTGAATGTCTTTCACAGATATTCAATTATCTAAAACAATAAAACAAAGCAAGGCAGTTTATTGCCTTGGGAACAGCAGATTTCCTTCTCCCTTCATTACAGAGGAACTGGAAACAGAAACCTACTATTCACAAGTCTTGTAGGACCAGGATGGAAAGAAAAACATTAAGCAAATGTTCAGGATCACTACACACAGGAAAAAAATCTTTTAACTTCCTTGAGCCATTAAGCTACAGAAGAACCAGCACTAAAAAGTTTTCTGCTACTCTTTCTAAAAGCAATTCTATACTTAGAGAGCTTTTTATAAATTATAACGGACTAACCAAGAAATGCCTAGGAAGAGATGCAAGACAAACTACATGGGCTGCCCACAAACTGGAAATCATTTTAAAGCAAGAGTTCCACTATCTAGAAAACAAAGGATTTGATATTATGCCCTTTAATTCCTTGCAAGAACAGTTTCATTTATAGCTTCACTGAGGCAGTGGTGTAAACACATCTAAGCTGTACACGATGAGCAAGTGTTTATCATTTCTGGTAGCTTTTGAACTAAAAATATATATAAAGTTGAATATCCATTTACATTCATGCTTACCTGTCACTAGGAATATTATTAATGCACATAAAATCAAACAGATTTTGTTTTGAAAGCTAAATCTTCAAAACTGTAATGAATGCAAAAGTTACATAATTGATACACATGTTCATTAATGAGCTTATTTTAGCAGATTTTACCATATAATGCTTTCTACCTAAGTAACAGAATATATTTATTACTTTCATTTCCTATAAGAATATTTTTCTTCAAAACACACTTTATATGAAACATATGCATTTAGATATTCACATATTTTGGATATTACATGTGTCTACATATACATATTTAATTTTATATATGTAAAAAGATCTCCATGTACTTTTCACTTCTAATTCTGTAGCATATGGCACATTTATGTGCAAGACTAACCCCATTCTGAAGATGCATAATAATCTATTTATCATCATTCTAATGTTTAATAAATCTTTGAAGTATCTTTTTTATGTTTCATTACTAAATATGCTTCATTTTTTGTTTGTATTTTTAAGTTCTGCCTGACAGTAAGGGTGTTTAGGCCCTGATCTAATGCTCACTTCAGCAAAACAAAGCTTTCATTTACCTGAATGAAGTAGGAAGCTTCATTGACCTTCAGAATGCAAACAGTCCTTCCCTCACTACAATTTGAGTTTCTTACTGTTTCAGCACATGGTGAGTGGATGTTTTCATTCAGAAACCTTTCACTTTAACAATACCTTTTGTGAAAATACTTTGCTTTGCAATTAAAGCATTAGTATGTTTCCTTGAGAAAATATTTAATTTAAATGAATAAAATCCATACTCTTCATCCTTTTCTTTATATTTTTCTCCGTTAGTCTGGCAGTGTTTCTACACTTAATTCCAATGTCAGTAAAAGGAAGATTTTTGTCACAGAATAAATAAAAGATTTCTTTTTCCCTTACCAGTCATGCAGACACAAAAGTAGACTGACAAGTTGTTTTCAAAAATAAACAAGTGACAGAGTTATCTATTTTTTTTTTCTCTCCTACGAACATCACTGAGGAATGGGAAGAGGAGATGGAGGACAAACAGCTAAGTATTGTGTCTCATTTCAGGATTCAAGATGTTTTGAGAGCAGTGACTAAGACCAGGAGAGCATCAGCAAGTCAGATTGAAAGGTAGAAAACCGAGTATGTAAAAGAATAAAGCAAACATGCAGTGACTTTTATATACTTTCATCACAAATCTTGCAATATTCCACATAAAATCATCTTAAACAGCAGTTCTGATGTAGCACCTGATCAGTTTAATGCTAAGCATTTTACCCTGTTGTGATGAGCGAGAGAGGCCCTTTATTCCAGATGAGAACTGTATTTTTGACCACAAAAAAATAACTCATACAAAACCTCAAGTTTAGGCAGACTCTTAAATGCAATAGTCTATTAATTATTGAGACAAGGTAGGAATTTACTAGGGTTTACATCAAATACTGTCACAGTGTGTGTGTGAGAGAAAACACATAAGGAGCATTTGACTGATGACACATGGCAAAGCCCTTGTATACTCATGAAGTAGACAGTTGATAATGGCAAAAAATGATCATTAATTAAAACACAGAACCGAAAGATGCTTATCTGGAATGCCATTAGCTACAAAGCATGTGTGGGGTGAAGCTGAAGGCTATACATATGAAGAGCTAATGGCCTATGGCTGGCTTCTATGGATCTTGTCGCTGATAAGGATTTTGCTTCTGAAAGATGAGGAAGTGGCAGAAGAGATAACTCACTTGATGGGGTACTTTTCAATTTGCCTTCTGACTAGGACTACAGCAGAAAATAAATATGGAACAGACAAAATGTATCACAAATTTGGAGATGCATTTAAGTGTTTTCCTATAAGAGATTTTTAATTTAAATTCTCTGAGTAGGAAGTGCCATTACTTCTGTAAGTGAATGTGCCCTACATAACACATTATACTTAGGTATTTATGTCATTTGTGTACTCTGAGTTGCAATGTTACAGTTCTGGGAGGAAAAGTAGTCCTCCACTGAAAAACATAGAAGATTGCCACCAATTATACTGAATGAGGATTTCTATTTTTACATATACATATCAACATTTACACACTTGTGTGTACACATATGCATGTGTAGCTGAGCTATATTAAGCATAGTCCAACATTAATAAATGTAATGTTATATAGTAAACTGCCTTATATGTAAAAGCACACACCTTAAAAGACTTAACCCCAGTTTCTTTAGGTTAGTCTAGCTAAATAACATATTTTTTAAAAAAAACATATGACCAATCAGCAATAAGAAGTACCCATTGTATTTGGAAAAGCAATTACTCATGCTTTAGGAACAATTTAAAAAATAGAGGACCAGTTCTTTAACAGTTTATTAACTCTTTTATTTCAGATTTTTACAGATTCTTTTTAAAGCTAATTCTAGAGATGTAGAGAAGGAACTTTAACCTTGCCATTCAAATAGAAGAACTGTAAATGTATGCATGCAGGAAATAAAAGAAAGAATAGCCATCTGAAATTTAAAAGCCGACAACAAAATATCCCAAATCCTCCCTCCAGAAAATTATATCCATAAAGAAAACTATTTTTATTTAAAATAACATGACCAAAGTGGAATATGTAGCTGACATTGCCAGAAGTATCTTCTTCTAAAACTGGAAAAATATAAATTCTACCAGCCACCAACAAAACAGATGCCAAAAGTGAGGCTTGATCAGCGTTTTAGGTGAACGTACAAGGAATTATTTTGCACCTGGACTTTTTGCTAGGAATGCAAGGGGGAACAAAAAACCACAAACCAAACAAACGTAAAAAAAAACACTAAGTAATGTGCTAAAATTTCTGAACTGCCTAAGATCTTGAGCACTAAACTGAACTCCTCTAACAGTTCAACTGCTATGCAAAAGAAAAGAGTAAACTTGTAGCACTGAAGACATTTTTTTTTTAAAATATAGTTACTAAACAGGTACAACACAGAAGCACTAAGCTGATGCTGCAAAAGAATTATAAACAGATTTTGTGTCTCCCTGCCCAGGATGGATATTTCTTTAAACTACAAATAAGAACTGGTGACTTTTTCCCCCCTCACAAATCTTGAGAGCTTTAGTGCCTCACTCTCCTTTTCCCAGAGTGGTAGAAAGCTCGTGTTAAACTGTTCATCATTGATATGAAGTTGGCTTGTTGGAATAGAGTATTACTTCTTATCTGTCCTTGTGTATATACTCATCTGCTGGTCTTACCTATATGTAGTTATTACACAAAAAAGAAATACTGACTTCCATGCTATCAGGGGAGCTATAATCAATCTCCTCCTGAATGGTTGTAGAACACAAACTAAAATCTGATTAATAATTTAAGGAAATTATTACTAGGAACACTACCAACTATAGACAACACCTCTTGGCATTCCCAGGAAAGACTGTTTAATACACCAACGAGCAGAGAGAGACACACACACCTCCCTGCCAGAGCAAGGAAGATGTATCCATTCGCCCGCTGACAGCTGCTGGAGGCTTACCAAAAGCACAGGAGAGATTCATTAAAGTAGCTTCTGCCAAAGAAATGCCATGAAATGAATGGCTATCCCATGTCAGAAGCACAGAAGTAGCATCAAAATAAGCACCTGAAGCATTATTCTTTCTCTTTTTAAATCAAAACTCTTTTTCAGTAAAAAAATTCCCAGGCAGGCACAGGTTTCAATGAGCCACCTCTGCAACTGGGGATCTTTCATGTATGCTTCCCCATTTGAAAGCTGAAATAGCAAGTTCTAGAAACTGAAACAAGCTAGCCAAACCCATCTTCATAACAGAAGGTAACTTTGGGTACAGAGGCATCTTCCTTTCAAGGAAAACTGAGTATTTCAACCTGGAACGGTGACACTATAGTGAAAATAATTCAAGGACAAACACACAAAGATTTTACTGATCTCATATTCAATTCTGTACGAACAGCCATGTTAATAGTAAGATTATTCAACTGTAACAGCAAAGAGCAAAATGAAAGGTCAGGTGGTATTTTTCTCCAGACATGTACAGGTCACGATGCAATTTGATCCGCTGCAATGCCCTGGGGATAAGGGCCTTTTTCTGTGGTTACACAAATTTCAGCACAGCCTGGCCCTTGGCTCTGACCTGGATTCCCAGTCACCACTAGAAATTCAGCGGTAGAGTGCAGTAGGGGTGTAAGGCTTGCTGTCTGCACCCCCCCGGGGCAGGCTGGCCCTGCACACTGCAGGAGGAGAGCTGGGAGGGCTGCACCATAGGAACTCAACAGCAGGAGCACCAGGGCAGCCACTCTGCTACATGGCGAATGGCTGGTGCTTCACGCTCGCTCTTACTCTCAGTTGCCTGTGAGGCACGAATGACACAACGAAGCAGCAAAACACAACAGACAATTAGGGAAATTTCTTTCTCTCACCTATTACACTGGAATTGAGGATTCAGCCACCCATCCCACCTGGCACAAGCTTTCTACTGCTGCCAACAGAAAGACGCTGCTGCACAGCTGTCGCTTCACAATCCTGACTACAGACATATCAGCCAAACCATAATATATCTAAAGGGATGCTTAAAAGTGTCAGCTCAGCTGTAGAGTACATTATTTGTCCCCCTCTGGTGCTTTCTGAAACTGAAATATATTGTTATGTACCCACTGATGTATACAAACAGGTCGTTCAGCAAACAGACACTTTGAAGATGTTTTGCTTTAAGCCAATAGAGAAGTAAGAATTGCATGATCAATTCATTTCCTATTTCTTTGAGCATTATGAAACTGTAATATATTACCAGCCTGTTCCAAGCATAAGAAAATTTCTTGGATTCATGCTGGCAGTAAGTGGCCCTTTGAGGATCCGGGTGTTTCCCCCCGAGACACTCTCCTTATTCTTCTGGTTGATCTAAATCTTACCAATTTCTTCTTCTTGAAGTAAAAAGCAGTCCAGCTCTTGGATGGTTTGTGGTTTCTGAGACTGAAGTGGAGGGAGAATGACAGTCTGTCCATCTCAAAACCTAGTTCTGAATTCATTCATGAACCCTCATTAAAGATGTAAGAGAATTATAAAGGCAGAGAAATAATGAAATAGGAGTCTTTTCCAAACTGGTCTCACTATCCCACCACACTCAAATATCTGATATCCATTGTGACACACTTTCTTCCGCATTGATGAATTTTAATTTCTGTTGCTCAAGGGTAACACTTCAGGAACAGCGTGAGTGGTCATTATATCCCATACATACTAGAGTCTACCTCTCTTTAAACTAGATGCCTGAATTAATAAGGTCCTTTTCCTGTATGGTGCTGCCATACTGGCAAATACTTTCTGACTGGGTAAAACTAAAGTGCAAAAAAGTGCTTTCCCAGCTGTCTTGTGAAGTCAGGATCAGAGAACAGCATGCAAGCTTTTGATATTTCATGTCAGGATGCTCATTCTCCAGAGCTCTTCATACTGCCGATGGAGACCACATTCCTTGACAGCCTTCAACTTGGTGAGGGGGCAGAAAAACTCCTGCCTCCCCCCGTCCCCCTTCCCCAGGTGCACCCCAGCTCTAAACACATCACAAAGCACTACTGTCACCCACAACAGTGTATTAAATAATACGTTACTTTTGCCAAATGAAGTACATTATAAGTACTTGGAACAATGTTTCAGTATTCATAACTGCAATTACTAACAGTTTGATCCCTACAGCTTTACCCACTCTCTGCTCTGAATGCAGAATATACTCAGTGCTGACGAAGGGACCTGATTTGTTAATGTTGTCTTGAAAAGATAGGTTGAAGTGTAATGATGTTTATCCTTTACTGAAGACATAAAAAGTGACATTTACCAAAACAACATGCAAGACCTGCTGACTTAAAAGGTTTTTAAGAGGAAAAATGCAACTATTACTTCACAGTAAGCTAGCTTATTATATGACTATATCATATTTTCTATTTTTATATCAACAAATCAAACTGCATTATTGTTCTACAGAGCTCAATATTCTAAGCACTATCCCAACAGGTGAACTCAACTTCAGTGCAAAATACTTCCAGATGTATGCTCATTTCATTATGCTGTAACAATCTCTTTGTGAGTTATCACGAACAAAACTGACAGTCTATGTCACAGAGGTTCTCAAAGGACTAATTTGCTTGAGTAAAATTCTGCTGTAAAGTTTTCTGAACCACCTTTTTTAAATACAGCCTGGGTATTCCAGCACAGCAATAAGTTTGTCACATCAAAGTATGTTAACTGTGCAGAAGGTGCTGGTAATTTTGCTAAGTGATCACTCAATAATGCCTGATAAGATCACAACAGCAACAAGGCCAGCCTTTCAATATTAACTAACTTTATATCTTATCTTTTCCCAAGTGACTGGCTGTGATGCCAGGTGAAAGGGTGATGAAGAGTTGAAAACATGTGACAAATGACAGATGCCTGCAAATTTAATTAGCAAACAAAAACCCAGGGAAAGCGAATATTTAGTGGATTTACATAAACCCAGCAAGGTATCTCTGGGTTCTCCTATCCTGACATAACTAGAGACACCCTGGCAAAAGGAAGAGATGATCCAGATTCTAAATTTTTACCAAATATGGGGAAAATCTCTCCCTGCCACCCGGCTGGTTTGCCAAACTGGTCTTTGCTTGATTGCAATGCTGCAGCCATCTCACTCCCATGCACACAAACACATACAGAGCGAGGCATGTCTGCCTAGGAAACACCTCCCCAGACCTATGCGTGGTCCACCAGTAAGTTCAGTATGTTTACTCACATTCATTTCTTCAATTAGAAGAGCTCTATCATCCTTGCAGCTAAGCCACAACTGTTTTGGAAGGCAGGAGATATGGAAGGGGAAAAGGAGGAAAAAAAGAGCGAAAAAAAGGTGTATGGGGAGGAAGAAAAAAAAAATAATCTTTCAAAATAATTGCTAAGAAACAGTCCTCTCAAGGCACGTTAAAGTCCCTTATCACTTATCAGCTCTATTGCACTCACAATACAACACTCACTCAAACCTGAACTGTCAGGTCCCTTTTATAAATAACTTGTTCATCTGTGGACCATCTATTAAGGTATATTTTTCTTGAGATGCAGATAATATTCTTTTAAGACATGGAATCCTGACTGATGTTTTTTCATGTATGGTTGGATAGACAATATTAATATATTTTTTGTGAAGTGTGCACTCTTACTTTAGGATTCCCAGATTTCTTATGGTCTCTAGAAATTTGAATTGCATACCAAACGTTTAAAAAAATCAGTGTCTACACAACACATTTTTTAACTACTTGTTATTAGTATTTCAGCAATATCTAATTGCAGCAGTGTTACTCTATGTGTTTTCAATTTTATTCCTTTTCAGGTGACAGCAAACAGGAACCAAAGAAGAAGTTATGTTTGAATAATACATTTACACTGCTATTATTTAGTATGTTCTTCAGCTCTCAGCTTTCTGGAAAGCCAGTGTTGTAGCATATACCAAATACTAGAAACACAGAGATGTATTAAAATTTGAGATTGACAGACAGCTGGCTGGATTTAAAGGGAAAGTAAGTAGAGTGGCAGTAGCAACTATGTGAACTTAATAGCGGAAAAGTGAGAGTCATGGGATATCTAGGATCAGATCAGGCTCTGTCAACCAGAAGATGGTATTACACCTTTAAGGCCATCAGGGCTTCTGGTCTGGTAAGGAAACAGGAGGTTTAAAATCAGCTCTGTCTAGTGTTAAGGGAGCCAAAAGTATTTGAGCTGGCAGAAGGATTTGTGAAATTGCATCAGTTTAAGATGAAGTTCGGCCTGTTCTTCCCAGCTAGTTGAGAAGTACGGTAACGCACTGAGAACATGAAAATTCTTTTTTCTTTGTCTCTCTTTTTAAATTATTCTTATATTGGTTTTTAGTTTGCACATACTTAGTATGGATTAGCATGACCATGGGTTATTTAATGCCATTCCTGTTCTTTGTAGCTGTGGTTTTGTTTTTCATTACTGAGCACCAAATGAAATCAAATAGTGATCACTGCAAAGTCACCCAATGGAAGAAAGTACAAACGTCAGAAATCCTCTTGCAGTTACCGATAGAAAAGTACACTGAGAAATACAGTTTTTTCATACTAATGAGGGTCACCTCACTTGCTTTATCATGGAGTCATTGTTACAGCAGGATAGTTGTATTACATCCATAATTGTAACTGAAGTGTTACCAAGGTGCAGACAAAGCATTCCCCTTCTTAGGAATTAACATTTCAGAGAACAGGCAAATCATATAAAACACAGAAAAAAAGGAAAGCTGGTAGAATTAATAAGAGAGATTACAATTGGAATATAGTCTCCAAATAATTAATTCAACAACTTCAGTATTGGAATTCATTATCTTACATGACCCTCCAAAAATTATCTGTATTTTTTGACCCTCACAGAGACTGAAAAACACTTCCTTACAGTCACATATTTGAGAGACTTTTGTAAGATTTTGAGACTTTCATAGATTCTACACCTTTTTTCCATGCCAAATAACTGTTTAAATTTTTAGTCTGTTACTGCTGATTTTAAATAGCACTTTTGAAAGTTTTCCTTGCAGACAATTTGCACACATTGACAAGTTTTTTTCTCAGATATCTTGCTATTATTTTAATGATTCCTTACTATAAGTAAATAAGAGAACACACTATTTCCTTTAAGAGATAGCTACACATCTAATTTAGCATCAGTAAGTAGCAACTAGCGAGCATAGTGATGACAGTAGGTCTCTTTTTCATACAGTCCCACTGTGGTTCCTTGCCCCTCCTTCACACTTCAGTTTCTCTGCAGGTAGCATAATTTGACAAAAGTGAAAGAGAAACGCTGAGAGAGTGCTTCTGTACTCTTCTGTCTAAGCAGGGAAGGAATTGTTAAAGAAGTGTCAGAACATTCCCTAAGAAGATACTGCAGCTGTTGGGAAGCCAGGAGAGTAAAATGAAAAATGACCCAAACATAAGGGATAACATTCACTATTCTGTATTGAAAACAGAGGCAAGGACATTGCTGATGATAAAAGGTAAGTCAGCCAGGGGAAATACCAGGCAGTGAAGCTATATCCTGAGATAAGAGCAAAATCCCCAAATAAAAGTAATTTAATTTAAGGTAACAGGGAATGTGCTTGCAGGAAATTACAGCAGTATTAAGAGTAGAACAGTAACATACAGCAACTTGAAAATTATAGATCTTGCACATTTATTTATGAATGAAGAGAAAAAGAAAAAAAAATAACAACAAACAAACTACCATTAGGCAATCAAATTTAAGACCATTAATCTTATCCCTGTTGACCAAAATTCTATCCCTCAAAACTTGTGTATGAAAGACAGGCTTCTACATTAGTGTAAGTCTGGTAAACTTGGGTTAAATTTTATTGAAAACAGATTGCTCCAGACTAATGCAATAATTGTTTTATAAACAACATAAATTGAAACCAAGTTTGAATAAATTACAGTACGTTCAATATAGCACTACAACAAAAATCACAAGTTCAGCTGTAAAAGACAGGCTGTAGTTCACAAACTGTTAATCGTTTAAAGAATTAACTGAAGAAAAACAGTGATTTGCCCTGGACTGGAAGAAAGTTCAAGTTCTCCAAGGACAAGTCTCAGAATTAACATTTTTTGGTTAAAAATTTTGTGGGAGGAAAATGGAATGGACTTGTAAAATGTCTGTTGATCAGGAAAAAATATCAAAATAAAGTTGGATGTAACAGCAAATAACTCACAAAAATGACAGGAGAAGTAAAACTGTGATGATACTCGAAGTGCAAGATCATTTATCCATCAATACAAAACATTTCCAGTTTTAGATATGAATTATTTGGAAGTGACAAAGGAACAGAGACTAGGGTTTCTTTTTCAGACTGATTGACTGAGCTATTAATTCAGCATAAACGTGGAAGAAACAAATACAGTCTTGTGAGGTGGCAGTTGATGCATTTCTATTTTATAAAGTATCATTAATGTCATAATACAAAGACACTTGCAAATCAAAACAGCTTAAAACAGTGACATCTACCCTGCCCATAGCACTGAGGTAATGAAAATATGCCTCTTAAAAAGAAGAGAATTTAGTTGACTACTATGCTGTCACTTTCAATGAGTAACAAACTCATTAAAACTAAAGATGATATGGCAAAATATTCCTATGCCTGTAGAAATTCCTCACCTCAACCTGAGAACAGAAATGATGCCATTATTATGAATTAGCGTAACCTTCAACCAACAGAAGGCAACTGAACAAAGCCCATTTGGCTGTTACTACGTGCCTCATGTTTAGACCTTGAAGACAGACTTTCTAATGAAGAATCTCTATCTGAATAGTTGTCTATCACCAGCTAACATATCTAATAAGCCTAGAACTAATTGCCGATTCAACTGTTGAACTTACGTATCTCAAACGATTCTTTGCTATGTTACTTTTCCATTGCTGTTACCGTTGCATACAGCTTGTGTTCCATTTATTACAATTACACAGAAGACTACAAGACTATAAATACCTAATTAGATAAGTTATATTTAAGTGTTGCATATGTAAGCCGGCATCCATTTGAAAGCCTGTTCCCACTTAATTTCGGTAGAAATGTTGCTATGTTCTTTCATGCAAGAAGGCTGGGACCTCTGCACATTGCCTGGTCTGCAGGGTTATAAAATTTGTTATCTTAAAACTCCAAAAGATGAAGACCAGAATCCAGTTAGAATGTTACAACATTCCTCACATTTAACATTTCGCATTTACAGTATAACTTGTTAACATCTCATATTACAGTAAACAGTTGGGATTAATTTTATTAATTTTTTTTTGCTATTTACATCAGAATGAAAATTTCAAAGTACCTTTATGAAAAGGACACAACTTTTAATGTGACCTGGCAATAGAAGCACTAGGTATGAAAGGAAGAAAAAAAAATAAATCAGTATGTTCTGATTTTGCACAAATGTTTTGAAGCCTTTGTTGCTGCCATAACAGCAGCTTCTCAACAGTCAACATCCAATACCTTGCCATGGGAAAAAACCCTAATAACACAATTTTATCATCTGGATTCCCAGGACTTTCAATCTTCCCACGCATTTCTCAGCACTCAATCCTTTTGCCAAAAGCTGCCAGCTTGCAACTAAGCTTTGTCTCAGTCACCAAACAAAACAGGGGAATCAAAGTCAGTAAACTATCCAAAGTTGAATCCATGAGCCTGATTTTTGATACGCTCTGTACATTTGTGTGGATCTTCTCTCAGAACCTAGCCAGGACAGGCTGGCACGATACCTGTGGTACCGAGTGCCATTTTTCAGAAATGAATAAAAACACCTCTTTGAAGAACAATTTGAAAAGTCCTAACACTGATCTTGCATAACCTCAACATCTAGTCTTGTGTAATTACAACACACTCCTTTCAAATATCTCTCTTCCTTATCTAATTATAGCATTGAACAGGAAGTCTCCCAGCAGTCCAGAATCAGACAGGGAAAAAGGAAACGAGGGTTTAATCACCAACCTAAAGGCAAAAGCAGTGTGTGATTTTGAAAGTAGTTCTACCAGTTCCCTCTCAAGGGTGAGATACCCGAGGCCAGGTTTATTTATGGCATAAATCCGTACACTACAATGGAGATACACTTGGGAAGAATTTGGCCTGTTTTAAACTATAATTCAAAATGGAAAAATCATCCTGCAGAGATCCAGAGAGCTTCATTTTTTATCATCTTTACATTGTCTTTTCAGTATTTCCTGTTATTTACTTCTGTAAGATATGAAGTTAATGACCAATCTCTAAAGACAAAACCACAACCATTCTAAATGCAACCTAACAACAAGGACACGCACATAGAGCTTTATCCTTCTGTATGATTTTTTTTTTCTTTTATGATGCCTCTGAAGTTGTGGAACATACAGCATTATTTACCAGTTGAAACAGTATACTGATTGTAAAAGTAGTTCATATGTAATTGTATCCCCATTTTTATAGTAATCACACTATTATTCAGCATCCAAAAATACTTGACACATCACATGTGTGATACGCAAGGAAAGTTTGACTTCAGGGAAGGGAGGGAGGGTAGAAGGATGGGTTTTTATTCATTACTTTGGCATCAGCTTTCATCTTAAAAATGAACATAAGAAAAAAAGAAAGTCTCACAGATCTTTTAAGGAAAATTTAAAAAAAAGGCAAAATATTTTAATAACACCAAATGGCGACCCTTGGTTTGCTTGCTTCCCATTCATCAGAGATTCACAGTAAATACTCCAATACCAGAACTAATGCAAAGCAAGGAGTAGAACAAAGACTTTAAGCAGACAAGAACAAAGACTTTGATCTTAATCTCAGTCATATCCAAGTGAGCAGACAATGTGATCAGTTTCATGATGTGTCAAGGACTGAGATGGCGAGCAGCAAAACCAGAAAAACTTCTGTACAGCTATGTCATACATCATTATAACACAACTTCCCACTTTTTGCATGAAAGAAGATGGGATTGAGGAGAAGATCTCTTCAGAAGTTATCACTAGGGCTGTAACTTGATTGCCACAATAGTGTTTTTATCCCTTCCTCCTCTTTCTGGCACAGGAAGTGCTACTTAATCTGCACCCACAGCTGTTGGGCTGCTTCACTGTCCAGACAACTGTTTGCAGCCCCCAGAAAAGGTTTATTTGTTAATGACCTGGCTTTAATCCTCTTCATACTATACTCACAAAAATAAGCAAATGCCTGCAGCTGAAGTCAAGTCAGACCAACTTTACCTGATGACAAGCAGGGAAAAACGACATGCAGAGAAGGGTTTGTCCTCCAGTGCACAATATTAAAATTAGTTACAGCATATGAAGGGAAGGAGCTCTAAAAGTGAAAAAGGCAGACACATCACAGACTTTTTTTCCCACAGTGCTTGAAGGAAGAGGGCTTCTTGATTCCTGGTCACAGGTCTCCTCTGACCTCCTCCTGGAAATGTTAATGATAAAGGTGATAACACTCAATGAATGCCTCATAACCCTGAACATAACCTCTAGATTTAATTCAGTCATTCTTGTCTCTTCCACTTTCTGACACAGTCTTGTTCCAGAGTTATGTTATCTTGGCTTATAACTTTGACCTGTGAAGGCTAGGGGCATGGAGTTAATCAATTCTTCATACTTTAGACCTACCTGAAGGACTCTATTTCATCAGATAATTGTATTCACTTTCTGAAATATTCTCTTTGTATATTGTGAATGTGCTTTAGTCTCAAAACTACTATGAAAAAATAGAGTGAAATCTCCCTCCTTCCAGCTTTAGTCACGTTTTTCTCTTCCTTGTTTTGGTGTGGGAGCTGTAGGGTGCGCGTGTGCATAAACCAACAAAAAAAACCCTTCATGACACATTCAGTAGTAAACCACTGGTGTGCTGGTATATACAAATGAAGAAATTCTTACTTTTCTTACTTCCACACTGACAAACTAATGCTGTCTTCTGAATTCATTCTCATAGTTCATGTTTTACTTTAAGGCATAGGCAATAGAACAAAGAAGGGGTAAAAGCTCCTAACAACTCATGTTTGCCTATCCCCTCTTACAAGTTTCTCAGGGATAGCTCTTATTTCCATTGTAAGTGCAGATATAGTTATGAATTACTTTAAATATCAAAGTAGGCCATTGAAGAGCTGGCCAATTAGACAACCTCCATTACAGGAAAATACTGCTATTTAAGAAGCTTGTTAAAGACACCTCCATACCCTGAGGATAAAACCTCCTGTGAAAAGAACAAAAAGATATTTAACAACTATGGCTGCCAACTTTCACAAATGTATTATTCAGAGAAAATAGATAGAGATCACTGGGATCTTTGCTCTTCTTAAAGTCACAGGACTCAAAACTCTCTGAAACCTGTTCTCTTGGCTACTATGTCTGAGGATGCAAGAAATGAAATGCTGGCCAGACATGTATTGGAAGAGAGGAAATCCCTCTCACTCCTCTCCAAGAGCTTAAAATATTAGCCAACTCTAACCAGTCTATGCAGAATCCAACTTGGCACAGATGCAGCTCTCTCAGTTATTTCCTTAATCCTCCATCCTCCAAATGCATGCATCTGCCCTTCCATCTCCTACAACCATTTTTTTAAAAAGATAGATTTTAGCCTTTCTCCTAATTAGGAAAACTATAAAGGATTCATTGACCATTAGAAGAGCCTGTTAACTGTCAAGTACAGCCTATTGCCTAAAAGCATTATTTATTTCTCATCATCTTTAATCTGTTGCTAAATCCAGAAAGAGGAAACACCAAATGACATCACTAATTACTATTCATTGCTCTGTAAAACAAAGTTAATCTTGCTAAGTTCTATGCAGAAGCTGAATACTCTTGCAAGTCCCCTATATATTTACATTATCCTAGTAGCAACTTTTCCCAGTTGTTCTTCTATAAAAATATAGTTCTGTGAAGAGAGACATCATGCATAAAGAAATCCTCACTGCACTATAGACTTTCCAGAGGAAAGAAAAAATTATGCCTTGTGATTTGTATTCAAATACACTAAGATTTTACCCAAATTATGCTGGGATGAGAAGACACTTTGAATCTGAACTGTACTTCATAATGCAAATAGTTGACAGAACCATATCAGTAAGAATAATTTTACAGCCCAGCTTGGTGAAATCCACAATATACTTCTTTTTCAAACAAAAGGCAAGGATCCATAATGATGGTGCTATAAATTTTAAAATGCCAACCTAAAACTTTTCCTAGCTACCAAAAAATTAAAATTAATAATTCAATATGGAAATCTCTTGAGCTGACATGGGGAAATTATCCCAACTCATTTCAAACAATGTAACAAGAGATGCAATTTAACAAAATAAAACAGTCCCCATTACAAGTGTATTGTTGCAATGGCACAGGGTCTCCATCTAATTTGTAGGTAATCAGCAAAACTGTTTGGTAGAAAAGACATGATCTTTGCTCCATACAAAATGAAGAATTTTTAAAAGGGAGTTAGGGCTTAGGCATCACGTGTAGGATTCAGAGCATCTGTCAACTCTACATTGATTCCTTGAATACTCTAAACCTATCTATTTAGGCAACCAAATCCCAAATGACACCAAGCTCATAACCTACCAACTACCAGCTGAACCTCTAAGATGTGTGTATTTGATCCATAGCATACAGGCCTTAATGAGAATGTCATCTGCACTAAAAGATTATCATCAAATATTTTCCAAAGGATGAGAGTATCCCCAAAACCTGAACTTTTGAAGCTAAAAAACATTAAGCCTGAAACACCTTAAAAGCTCCATTCTCAATTTTGCTTTTCAGGAAATAAAATTTTGCTTTACAGTGTGAAGAGCTACAGTAAAACTGTTATGTAAATCTGGTAAGTCACTAGAAGGAATTGTCTTTGAAGCTGAGGCATAGCTTATATCCTACTTAGCAATTCTATCCTATAAACCTGCATCAGGATCTCTCATTACAGATAATCTTTCAGTTGCATGCATAGATGATTTTGGCTTCCACTGCACTTTACAAGCCTCACAGTACTGTATACCATTTCACTAAAAAGAGTTCATTAATTAACACATGATGAGGCAGGAGTCCCCCAGAAAACTACTTAATACATACACTGTTTTTATCTCATGCATGTTTTCTTCTTCAATCATACCATATATAATGATTATACAGAAATGTAAATATGCTCACATCAGCTCCCCTATAAATGCAGAAATATTGCAACTAAGCTTCACAGAAGTCTAAGAGCAACAAGAACAACAAAATTCCTAGAAATTTCATGACAACTGGCCCTTGAAAAGAGGATGAACATCCCTAAGCAGAGGACGGGATTTGGAAAAGTATGGACTCTGAAGAAGAAGATATCTTTTTGGCTTGGCACCTGGCACGGGCAGAGTCAGAGCTATTCACCTTGGTTGTGGTTCAGACATGAGACAATGAGGGGAGTCAAGGGGGGTGGCAGTTTAGGGTCATGTGTCTTGTGGTCTTGGGCACACCTACAGCATTTTGGTTGAGAAATTAATTTTATTTAAGTGAAAGCCAATCAAGAAGGTTCAAAAGTAAGATGAGATGTTACACCTTTGCCACACCATTAATCAAGTCAAACATGAGGAAAAAATACTAAAACTCACAAGTACTATATTGAGTAACTCCCCTGCCTTCTTCTGCTGAGAATCACCATCACTTTTCTGGCCATTGGCATTAAGTCAATGGTCAACCACCTGGCAATGCTTGCACTGACTAGTGGGTCTTACTGTGCCCATTCAGAACACTGACAAAAGTCAACATATTAAAAAAAAAAAAAAAGTTTCATAAAGTCCCATCCAGGGAAGCTAGAAAATCTCCATTATTTAAAGAACAAGCTCAATGTAATGGTGGAATGAGACCTGCACTGTACAAATGCAAACAACTATTCAGACAGGGCAAAATACAACTTCTGTGCTAAATCATAGAATGGTTTAGGTTGGAAGGGATCTTAAAGATCATCTAGTTCCAACTCCCTGCCATGGGCAGGGACACCTCCCACTAGAGTAGGCTGCTCAAAGCCCCATCCAGCCTGACCTTGGAACCCTTCCAGGGATGGAACATCCACAGCTACCCTGGACAAGGGAAGTTATTCAGTTGTTACCAAAATTTCATTGGAGCATCTGAGAAATTAATGGTTCAGAAAAGCAATTAATCTCTGCCCAGTTGTCAGTGTGACTTCTTTCACCCACCTTAGTCCAAACAGGAGGGCTTAGTTCTCTGATGATAATGGAACCCCCAACTCTTCCAGGAATCTCCGTTCATGGCCAAGAACATCTGACTCACTCCCCACTCTAAGCCATATTTTGTGCCAGTTATTTGTACCCAAGTATCTCCCTAACCACAATGATTCTTATGCCAAAATAAAGCAGCCAGCATTCTGATTTAAAAACTACCTTACACATTACCACTCTTCAACTATATCTGTATCACACAGAGAAAAAAAGAAAAGAGAAAAAAAAATGGGGATATTTCTTCCTCCCTCTGCACCTTAAAGGAAAAAGAAATAAGTGGTGTTATGCTCCAAAGGCAAGAGCTTTTTCTGTGCTTAGCGACTGCTGTTCTCCCCTCGCAGCATATGGTCTTGTTTAGTTTCTTTCTCTCCTAGCAGTGAACTAATAAACAAGAGGTAGGCCTCTGTCTTTTCACCAAGGGAAAGAGAGAAACGTACTTCTAACAAAAGGTAGACACTTATCTTGGTGCCAAGAAAAAGTGTTCATGCCCCATTAAACAGAAGGTAGATTCCTGTCTCTCTGGTTCTTTTGTTTGTTGCCTCAGATTGTTAAACAGAGCAAGGGCACTCCTGCTTCCAAGCACCTGCATTTAATTGCAGCTTATTGCATTCCCCACAGGGAGGCAGGAACAGCTGCAAGGGAACACTGTACTGATGCAAGAGCAGAAAATACTACTTTTTTTTTTCCTGAGCAGGAAATGTGCTCTCTTCTACAAAAAGCACACGACTCAAGAAGGAAATCATTAGGAAAAACAACTAGTACTTCTTATTTTTTCTCTGTTTTCTTTCCTATATCTTCACTCAAGCAAGTTAATAAACTGCTATTATAAAATTTGAGGGAAAAAAAATAGTAAGACTCTACAAAGAATCTATTTAAAAAATCACTCCTCATTGGCTAGCAATCTGCTAGTCTGTTAATTGAAAGATTTTTCACATGGCCTCGGCAGGTCATCAAGATTTAAATTTAAGTGAATATAATGCAATAATATTAATGCATAAACTAAGTTTAGGACTATCTTCCAAAGAAAATTTAAAAAAAAATACGTATTTCTCCCCCATCCTGCATGGGATTTAATTGCTTTTCTAGGGAAGGCTGTGTGATGAAATTCTGGGAAAGCATGCACATTTTTCCCTTCATGACCACTACAGTCAGTTCTTCTTTCTTTCCAGCACTTGTTCCATTTATTTGTCTTCTGAATAGAATGTTTTAATAACTCCCAACATACACGGAGGTTACTTTTTTCTGGTAGTTTTGCTGGATTTTTCCTTCATTCCTTTTAGAAACTACCTAGTACAATGAAGAATGCTAAAAACACGTTAATAATTATATCAAGACCAAACCCCATAGGTTGGACAGCAATTCCCACTTCAGACTTGGTCAAATTCCATCAGCTGACAGCACAATGAGCAAATCTTCATATGACCAGGAGGGCTGGTTTGAGAGCTCCTCCAGCTTAGGAGGAGCAGGGCAAATCCAAAAACCCTGTCCTACAGTTTGATGCAAGTCAGCAGAAAGCAAGGCACAGCATTACAAGGAACTACCCAAGAGCTCATCTCACACTGCAAAGCCAGCAGGAAATCTCCTCCTCAAACATTAAGTTCCCAGGGATCCCTTGCCTAACTAGGTCACCTCTGCCAAAATCAAATGGAAACAATAATCCTAGGTTTGGAAGCCCTAGGGCCTCCTAGCATAGTAACAACAGCTATTTTGGATTGCAAATGTTTTCCAGATCCCAAGATTTAAAAGAAAAATTTGCTTTCTCCATATCATCTTTTGTACCCAGAGGCAGAACAATAAAGAGTACAGTCACAGCATCACTCTCTGTCTAGGCCTCTAATACAATACATAGGAAAAAATATTTTTTTGTTTCTTCGCATACTGCTCTATTGCCTTATTGAATTAAAAAGCGGCAATCTTTCTTTTTTTCCCTAAGGGTTAAAGAAATAGAATATTTAACCTCCCACCTGTTTCCCCAAAATAAAAAGAATAAAAACGGAAATGTTTCTTATGCTCTTTGAAGTTATTTGGATTTAAGCGGACTGTAATACTGAGGTTCGGTTAGTCGCATGCACTGCTTGCTTCCTGTTACGTTCCAGCTTACTTATTTTAGACAACTAAAACAGACTTGCTTTTAGTCTAAAGTATAGACTAAAAAAGTCAATAAAAAGAGCCAGTTTGACAGCCTCAGTGGTTGAAGCCTTTGACAGAATAGGCACAAGCATTCCTTCCCTACTTTGTTCATTTCATCAGTCTTAACTTCAAGATCATAGAATTGTCTAGATTGGAAGGGACCTTTAAGATCATCTAGTCCAACCATCAATCTAACTCTGATCTAAAACCAAAACAAAACACCACTAAACCATGCGACTAAGAACTATGTCAACCCGTCTTTTAAATACCTCTGGAGATCACCACTAAACCATGCGACTAAGAACTATGTCAACCTGTCTTTTAAATACCTCTGGAGATGGTGCCTCAACCACTTCCCTGGGCAGCCCATTCCAATGCTTAATAACCCTTTCAGTGTAAAAAATTTTTCCTAATAACCAATCTGAACCTCCCTTGGCACAACTTGAGGGCATTTCCTCTTGTCCTATCACCTGTGACCTGGGAGAAGAAGCCAACATCCACTTCTCTACAACCTCCTTTCAGGTAGTTGCAGAGAGCGATAAGGTCTCTCAGCCTCCTTCTCTCCAGGCTGAACAACCCCATCAGACACCTGGTTTTGATTCAAGAGAAGCTCAGCTTTAGTAATCGTTCTAGCCTTTGCTTTAGGTCTCGAAACAGGGAATTTTCAGAGGGAAGGAGGGGGGTTTCCCCTTAGAAGACAGAATACACTACTATATGTGTGGGTTAAGAGAAGGAGAACGCACATACTGAGTACTCCAGTCAAACACTGGAAACTGAGATATCTCAGGGAATCCCATCTCCTCCTACTTCCCCTTCTCTCCCACTCTTCAGTCTCAGCTGTCTAGCAAAAGATCTGAGAAGGGAGTGACTGCTGCTTCTGTTCCCTCCTTGGATGCATAACCACCTTGCAGCTGAAGATCAGGAACTACAAGACTACCCTAAACATAACAGC
Source organism: Pedionomus torquatus (assembly GCA_013398155.1). Lineage (NCBI taxonomy): Eukaryota > Metazoa > Chordata > Aves > Charadriiformes > Pedionomidae > Pedionomus > Pedionomus torquatus. The sequence continues at coordinate 740,715 of VZRU01003251.1, read as the reverse complement.
ACCTCTTTCCCATCTGTCCATGTACATCTCAGAAACCACACCAGTTCAGGAAGGTCTATTTCCTTGTCTCCGCAGAGGCATGGTGATGAGCCTGCCCAGCTCCCCCAGCTAACCTTGCTGTGTGTCTGCACATTTTAGCACAATTTACTCTGACTTCTGCCTCCTCACAATCCTTTGCTCCCCAACTGAAAGAGGTTGCTCCAGAGATCAGAAGGGCAAGCATGATGGCCCAGATCATTTTCTGCAGTGGACAAAACCTTCTATAGGACTAAAATGACTAGAGTCTTTTAAGTTTGTTTCTTTCCTCACAAAAACTTCCTAAGGATTTAGTTGTGAGGCAGTCATCAATTTTTCAGAGTCTCTGGTAACAAGTGAGCATGGATGCTGGATAACAGAAGCCAGAACTTGAGGAAACTTCAAAAACCTTGAACAGCAGCAAGGAAACTACAGATGAAAAGTATTGGTTAGTACTGGAGGAACGTTGGTTAGTACCATCCAATCGGAATTAAAATTTAATATTACCTTCATTCACTAGACCTGGCCCAGGTTAATTTATTTTCTACATGACCAAGCCTTGGTTTCTCAGTCACCTGCAGTGATGACAGCCTTTAGATAGTGACAGATGAAGTTGTCCTCAGCTGCTAAACTTAGGCTGAAATCACATTTGCTTCCTGTATAAATGTCCAAGAGTACTTTCTCAGTTGCCTTCAAAAGGTAAGCTCCTTTCTAGGTATTACAGGGCAAGAGCATGGATAGGAGCAGTTACATCTGAAGCGACTAACACTGCACATGTTTACCCCTGTGTTTTTTCTCTATTAAAGTTTCTCACACCTCTTTCATTTGCTTGATCTTAACAGCCTTATTATTGAGGTAATACCTCTCCACATTTATAACAGCAAATTAGAATTTGGAGATATTCTCGCATATAGTCTGTATGCAATTTGTCTTGAAACTTGAACAAAGATCATTATTGCTAGAATTCTTAAGTGGGTCATGCACATGCAAATGGCTTGTTTTAAAGACTTCCCAATAAATAAAATAAAATTAAAACATTCTAATGGAAACTTCATTTGCTAATAGGTATTTTTCCTACATTTACTGCTGTATTGCAATAAATCATAAATATATAGATAACACCTATAATTTAATTTATCTAGCACCAAGTACTATTCTACCACATACCATAAGCTAAAGAGGATTCATGCAAGTTGCTCAAAAGTAAGTCCTCTAATAGACTCAATTTTCATGTCTCCACTGAAGGCAGCTTAATACCTAGGGGGAAAAAAAAGATTTAATAACTGTTCTAAATGTATATGTAATAAGCCATTTGTTTGACTAGGTTTATATAATGTGATTATCTGAACATTTAATATTTAACTAGCAATACAGTGCCATCATTTACTTTGTGAGTATATCTCATCATCATCCTCAAAAGCAAGCACTAGAAGAAAAGAGACCATAGAACTAACAGACAGGGATTTTATCTTAATTATCACAACCAAGAGCAAGAATCCTTACTTGCTACAATACTAGCTCCAAAGAAAAATATTTTCAGAGTGCTGAGGGCCATGACTTTAAGTAAAGCTATTGTATGAACAGCTTATTTAGCAATTATCTACATAATGAGAATTGGATGAGAGATCTACCGATTCCATTCATCACATTTGTATTCGTAATTGTAATGTGACACTTTGCATCTCTTCTCCTTACTTTCTATTTGTCACATTATTTTTCATATTGACAAGCTCTGTCTTGTCAGATTCTATGAATATTATCTACGCACTGGTTACATACATTGACAATTTTAAATAATTATTCATAAAATCATGCTTTCTGCTATTAGTCAACTAGCCTCTTTTGTTCCCTACTTCTTCCCGGTATCCACAGCTCAGGTGCTTAAACCCTTCAGATTACCTGAGGCTAAGAATATGGACATATATTTGGCACTCAAGCAAGAACAGAACATTCTCTTAATGCACGTTTGGGGCAGCAGCTCTATACCCATGACTTTTTTTTTTAGTCAGAATTAAATGAATTTGTGTACATGCACACATTATTAAAATACAACATTTAGAATTTATCCAAGATCTGATTGCTTGTATTGCAAATGGAGCTTTTATTGCTCTCTGTAATAGGATATCCAGATAACTATTTTAGTTTGTTTGTATGACTGCCAACAGAGAAACTGACATAACTCAATCTTTTAGATTCAAAGCAACCAAGATGATTAAATTACTTGCATATTGTTATTATATCTTGACAGAAATTCCCTCTCCAAAACATCGTTAATTTTGAGGTTTTTAGCTTTCTTGTTTTTAAGAATATTGAGTTGAAGCAGAAAACAGTTAACACAAATCTGCAATCTACATAAAAGTAGGGAAATTAACAACATTTCTAGGATGCACGAAAAATGAGTGGCAAGTCAGGAAAAGAGTGACGGATTTCTTGGCTACTACAGAGGACAAAGGAAAAGCAGCAGCACATGTACTTTTTTTTGATAAACACATTTACATCCTTATTAAAAATATGTTAATTTTAAAAATGTTTCATGTTAATAGTCAACATATGTATCAGATCTTCAGGGATTGCATTAAGCTTTTTTGAAAGCTTTTCTGATTATTCTGTATTTTAAGTTTTTACTAAAGTCGCTCACATCATGCAGCTATCAATTTGTGTTTTTCTTATAAACATGAAGTGCTAAAACACTTGTTTTATTGTCTCTAAAAAAGTTCTTATTAGAAAAAGGAAAAAAAAACACCCTGTGTACATTAAAGGATGTACCTGAGGGAAGTGCATGCATAGGAGAAATTCCAAATACTGGGGAGCAAGTGTATGTTTACCTACCAGGATCGTATCAGAATATCTTGCAAGCAATTCAAGAATCTTGGTTTATGCAGGGAAATAGACATATTTGTGTTTCTATGTTAGAGAGATATCATTGCATTGCCTCTGAATCCTCAGTAGTTTTGATCCCTTATTCTAGTTCCTATCTACTGAAAACCACAGTAAATCTTGACCAAGCATGAATGACAATCCTACTTTCCCAGGCTGTCCTAGAATCTAACATGAAAAAATGTAAAATCTAATTATCAGCTGAAACTAAAGAGATACGCTGTTTACCAACTAAGGACTGTAAAGTACCTTGCCTCTCACCCTCCTCTTCTCCTGTGCCCTCCCACCCCACTTAATCTCATGCATTGCTTTTCTTGGAGATATTAGCCTCACCCTGGATTCTGATACACTGGTATGTCGCAAGCAATAATTTAACTTATCTTTTAGGGGCTATTTAGGACTCTAGGTATTCAGGTTTTCTTCCTCATATACAGCTGTCTACTTACAGACACTTATTCTTGTTTCTGATGCCCACAATACCAGTGGTCCAGCTGACAAATGTAAAAATAACACAGAAGTACATAATGCTTCTCTTTGGATATGTACCCATCACACCATCAATATTCAAGCCCTGAAAAAGGATAAGAAACTTACCTAAAGGCAGTGGAGGGGAAATTAACACACAGCACCTGGTCCGCCTAGCAGTGATGCTTATACATTCTCTTACTTTAGTTAATAGGAATACCTTCTGAATATGAAATAAATAAAAAAAACCTCTTTCCAGTGAGGACTATCAAATTTGCCTGGGATTTCTGGAAAAATTCAAGAGTAAACTAGCTATGAAAAAAAATAGTATCACCTACAAACAAAGAAAACTCTTCATTGGTTTCTCTCCATAATCAGAAGCCGAGAAGCACAAAGGAGCCTGAAGAATCCACAGGGTGTTTAATATACATCCTTAACGGGGTTCCTAAAACCCAGTAAAATCCATTTTTTGCTGACTAGGACAAAATTACTCTCTTCTTTCTTGCCGAGTCAGTGCACCCAATTCACAAGCTGGCTGAACCTTCCTTGCCTTTCATATAGCACCAGGAAACCACAGACAACTTTAAAGAAGATTCTTTTCTCTCCTCCTTTCTCACTCCATCATTATTTTATAGAAGACATTTTATTATGAAGACAGAGATCTGTGTAATTTTCTAAGTGTAGTACTTATCAGTAGTTACTGAATTGTAGGTAGCAAACCTTAAGAGACTAAAACAAACCTATATTCTTCCCTCTTAATCTTCATACAACCTGATTTACACAAACCATTCAGCTTTGCCTCTGCCTATACAGCTATGCTTTTTATCACATGCATGTTCATAAAACTCCAAGCTCATTTTCATTTAAAATTTCAGTAAAATGTTAAGAAAGACCAAAGTTTTAGACAGACTTTCAAACATGTGAATAGCTGTACCTGCAAACTCACACCTATGAAAGACACCCTGAAACTACAAACTTGGGCTACTTTTTGAAATAAAACCAAAAACCTCAGCAGGTACAAATCCAGTTAGCAGTAAATTAAATTCACAGAACTGTCTTTCTCTGGAGATTAGTGCTTTCACTGATGTTTCACAGATACGTTACCAATAATCCCTTCATACAGGCATACAGATTCATTTTAACAGATAAGGTATCCTCCAGGACTCTCAACTTCAGGATGTTCTTTCAGAAACCAAAGGTATCTCAGTTTTCTTCAACAAAAGTAAGACCAACAGCTGACAGTGATTACCAACTATCTTAATTTATATAGCTGTTGAAACATGCACATTTAGCTGCAATAATAGTTACTGCATCATGTGCCTTACATATATTCATTGCCATTTTCCCTTTTCTTCATATTGGCTGCAGTCTGTTTGCCTTTGGCTTCATTTTACTCCCTATCTCTTCCATCTGTTGCCTCTTTTATCTCCACCTTACTAGTGAAGACTTCCCCACTTCACTACAAATCTTCAACTATGACAGTTGTACACAATTATTTAAGTCACTTTTTATTTGTACCCATTCAGACTTTGTTATGCAAGGACTTGTGACTAGAACTAGTCAAGAATTTATTTCATAAAAAAGGCCTCTCTTAAAAATTATTTTCATCAGCTCAGAATAAATAATGGACTAATATGAGGTTCAGATAAAATTAATTTTCAAGTAGAAGTGATATTGTTCAACTGTGTTCCTGTTAAATTAGTTTCGTAACATCAGGCGATTCAGAATGTTTGGATTTATTACAAGGAGTGTGTTAAAGCAACACACAATTTTCTCATATTTATTGCATACCACTCACCCTAAAGTCAGCCCATACTGGTTTCATCATGTGCTAGTTCAGACGAAGATATCAGCTGTAGTGAGTGTTTTAGTAAGCCTGTACAAAAGGAATAGCTCAAACATAAGCAAACTTGAGCAAATTTATGAAATTATATTTAGTAAATACGTTGTACTACCTCTTTTATGGGGGAACAATGTTGCTTTCAATGTACAGGAAGCAGGGTTCCTAAAACATCTTATGTATTAAAAAAGATTAGCAACATATTTTTCCTAACAATAAAATAAAAACACACATTTATATTTAGAGAAAGAACTAGCTCATATGTATTCTCTTCATACAAGTAATTAACACCAAATTTAGGTAGAATGTCACATGGTCACTTATTTAATAGATTTCTTCTTTTCTTTACCAAGAGCATATCACACGTGAAAAGAATTAAGATCAGACTGAAAAAAACAGTCTATCACATAATTCATTCTCATATTCCATATGTTTTGAGCATAACATCAGAATATCTATTTCTTTCACACAGGTCCTTTGCATTTTATGGCTTCCCTCCCCTTTTATACTTTAGTATATCAAATCTTAGTGATTGGTTACTTTGTTCTCAGTCCCACTGGGCCTGTTATCTGTAATTAAATATAAGCCTCTTTGATATTAGTAGTGTGCTGATGGATTGTTGCTTACCTACCAGGCAGCACTTAGAGAAATGGAGGTCCTTGAAAGCAAACAGCATCAGAGCATAAATCAGCTAGAATGAAGACAGGAGTGAATATAGATTTTGTGGTAAGAACGCTCAGGAGATTGTTCTTCGAACTCCACAGATTGGAGATTACATCCATATTGATTTATCATCAGACATTTATTTATTGATCATTGGCTAAATGACTGTACAGATACGTATCTACTTCTGCCACTGGAACTAACCTTACTGACTATGCAAAACTAAAAGCACAACCCACTCAAACCTAAAATGTTGATTAAACATTGCATGAAGGTTTGTGCAGTACAAGGGATCTGAAACACAAAACCCCACCCACCTAATGCTCCCATAACAACAAAGAAAAACCCACTTAAAAATATCCCAGATTTATTTTCAACCTTTTAAATGCTTCTGTGACTACCCCTGCAATTCTGAAACCCCTTTGGTACATTCCTGGTAACATCAGACACGTTAAAAAAGGAAGAGGAAAAAAAAACCACAAATACACAGCTACTTAGAATTTTCAAACTACAAGGCACTGCTATGAAGAACAGACATCATAGATGACAGTTTGTCTGATGAGCAGGAGCTGTCAGCAAATTCCTAAAATTATTTTCAGTTAGTCTTTACAACTCACAGTCTGTAGTATCATAAAAAAAGATTCTAAATTCTAGGGAGCTGGGAAGTAGTTTAACTCAGTACAGAAATTTCTTTTTTAAGTAATTAAGGTCAGATTTTTTTTCAGATAGAAACACTTGTTTCTATTTGCAAGCTAAGTTGCACTGAGAAATATGGATGTGATTAGAACACAGACTTATATTCACAGCACGTGCAAATCCAATCTTTCAAAGATACAAGCCTCCAATTCAGTGAAATTTGCCTTAAGTGTAGTCTGCCATTTGCAACACAGTGATTTGGTGAAATCCCTTTGTAGCTACACTCCCTTAGTTCTTATACTTACTCAAGAATAACCAATATACCAGCAAATTTAGTAACAGTTGCCTGACTATATGCTGGCATAAGCCAAAATGAAGTAAAGAAGGAATACATAAAAGAAAGAAACAGTTAAATACAAAGCTGAAACCAGCAATCAGTGAACTGGCAGCCTAATTTTAATGAGCATATCAGTTTTGCTATGGAGATCAATGAAGTTTTCCGCATGCTAATAAACAGATCACCTGAGCTCAACCTTTATGAATCAACACTCTTTTAGATTAGAAAATGATATGCAGATACTTTGCACACCACCAACTACCAATGCTTCAGATGGAGATCTCCCGTCAGTCCCCTCCTCCCCAGCTGCAAAACATTTGGTGAGACGAGAGATCAGAAGCTTCTGCAACTTCAAGGCACTCTCCTACCTCATCCCCTTCCAAAGTTGGCTGGTAGGAGTGCCTGAACATAATCATTCCTACTTCAGAAAAATAAGACAAACCCATTAGATATGCTTGCTAATACAGTCTCCCTCACAAAATGTTTTTCAGTCTCACATCACATGGTCTTTTTTTCTAGACCACTTGGGGAATGCTTTGAAACCTGTTGCTGGAAGAAAATCCCCTGCATTTCTCCAAGCCATCTGGCCTCCTGATCTTTCTCTCTCTAGCTGCTGCAGCTTGTAATCAGTCCCAGCTGAACAGGTAGTTAATCTCCTTTAGCAGTCAGAGTCACACGGGGCATATGCATCTCATTGCAGTGCATGGACTAATATTTACAGATTAAAAGAAGTTTTCTATTATCTTCCCTTTTCCTTATCTTCAGAATCCATACGAAGGCAACCAGCATGGGAGTTCAGAGAGAGAAAGAGTACTCAATACTTGTTATGATATAGTAGAAATGAAGAAAACACCTATGTTTACTATAAATGCAAAATTTAAATTAGCATACACTACAGCTTTTCCACTAGAAAAATAAATAATTAACTGTGAAGATAAAATAAAGACTTATTTGCAAACATTGGTTTTGTAGAAAATGATGTCAGAAGCCAAGGTTAGAATTTATTGCTAGAAAGAAGACTTTAAATTAAAAAGTGTTAAGTCAAGAGAAATTGTGCTGAGTTGGAACTCTGAAAATGTACCTAGTGATATTTGAGGTTACTGAATGTATAATACACCACTAGAATGAAAATACTCAGATTAACTATATTATCAGGAACACTTTGAGAGAACTGCAGAAAATGAAATACTGAAAAATAATGATTACTTTGGAACAGAAAAGCCTATTGCTTATATTTTATTTTNGGTTGAAGAAGAAAACTAATGAGATTGTATAAAACTATATTTTCATTTCATGGTTATAGCTCAAGTGAAATATATAAACCAAAACAAATTTTGTTCATTACTGTTCATTATTTATGTTGTTATGAGAAACCAACAACAAAGTTGGCTTATAAGTGTTAATGCAAATTACTCTCACCACATCCATATAGCCATACTATTAGAAGTGTGGACAACTCAATGAATAATGTGATTATTCTTTTTGTATTTACTTCACCACCACCTTAAGATTGTAGCAATCTGAGTGAAAAAAAAGGAGAAAGAAAAGAAAAAGGAGAGATACAGTCCTGAGGGAAGGAACAAAAATGTCAATGTCAGTCACTCCCTGACTAATATTTACTGGGCTAGGTTCATGCATATACCCATCGTCCATAAAAGTGTAATTTCAACAAACCAGAGGTAGAAAGTACTTCCACTGGATGCGCTTCAGAATAACATGCTGTGGCATATTTCCAGGTGCCTACCTCCACAATGGGAAATCGCAGCTAAAGGCAAGGGAAGTGCCTGTGCTCAGGGTTGAGAAGCAGCCGCCCCTCTCTGCCCTGGCCCTTGCTCATCCTTGGCTGGCTTTGCCTGCATTCTCCTTGGAGGGGGCACCATCAGCTGTTAATGTGGAGATCTTAGGTGCTTAAGGACACAGTACAGTGGTAGACTTGGCAGAACTAGGTTGGACTTAATGATCTGAAAGGTCTTTTCCAGCCTAACAATTCTATCTAGCCTGCCTCCCTGATTCTAAGCATGGATATATTTTTATGGCATGTACATATTTTGGATAACTTGAGTTGAATTCCACATTTTTCATGCTGATCCTCATGTAATTACAGTGATCTGTGGCAGATACTTACGGACTCCTGGATGCCTCACTGGGAACACAAGGGGAGCTGATTCACAGCAATTCTCAGGCCAGCAACACCCAGTCAAACACATCAAGTGCCTTGAAAAGCAGTGCTCTGCCATCACCTAGGATAGATGAGACTTGGATTGTTTTGGTGGCCGGCGCACAGCCCTCTTTCTCTGAGAGCTCCCTTGGCTCAATATGGCACAGCATTTTCTCAGACATGCCTGCACACTCCCTGGTGTTATTCGAAACTCAAATGTCCTAACTACATCTAAAAAAAAAACCCCAAAACAAAATCAAAAACAACAACAACAACAACAAAAAAACAAAAAAAAAATAAAAAAAAAAAAAACACAGAAAACACCACTATATTAAATATTGCTAGTGAGAGCCACAATGAGTAACATAACACTACACATGGCATAGAGGGGTATTTGATGAAATACTGATTGGCAGCCATGCGTCCCTAGTTCTGCTCCTGATTTTGCAGCTGACCTGCAGTGTAGGACTAAATGAATCATTTTTATCCCTTTGTGCCTTTGTTTGCCTCTCTAATTGATAAGATAACTGAAACTTTTCTTTGGAAAGCACTTGAAGATGGATGGAGGAACAGCAAAATGTACACATTGAGAGCAAAAAAACTTGAGCATAAAGCTGGGCACAAAAGGCCACAGTGTGATGAATGCCTTCCTGAATAAGATCTTCATATCATTTCTTCATCCCTCTAAATAACTATAATAAACATAATGTCATTCTTCTACAGAACATTACATTTGATGATACCATTTGGTACTGTAATTTTTGTGAAGATCTGAATAGAATCATGTCAATTTTGGCTTTGACAAAATGAGGCTAATAACTACCAATCAATCAATTCTGCACAGACTTTCTACAAAAAAAAAAAAAAAACAAAACAAAAAAAAAAACACAAAAAAAACCCCAAAAAAAACAAAAAAAACAAGCCAACAACTATAGACATACGTTACAAGTAGGTAAATGTAGTAGGTACATGACGCCAAAAAGATTTTTAGCATGAAGGTCTCATAAGTGCAATATAAAAAACAGCTACATCTGAAAATGTGTTTCATACTGGGGAATATGTTTCTAAGCAGTGTTCTGCTCTTTTACAGTCAAGTTTATATCCTATGTGCTACCATGTGGCTAAGTAGTTATCTCAGTGTTAATTTCTTAGCCTTCCTTCTTATTTGAATGATAACAACTGGGAATGCTAGCATATTATAAACTGCCAATCTCCAAGGAGGCTGCAGTTGCAACCATTAAGTAAACATCAGTTATTAAAATTAAGTCTTCAGCATGCTGGGGAGCCTGCATTTTTATTTTGATTACAAGTAAACATCTTAAAAAGTAAGGATGGTGTGTGTGCTTCCTTGCTGCTTATTCCTCCTGCTAATTGTACGATCCACCGTTAATAGTAGTTCAAGCTGTCCATCCCATTATGACAATCAGAACAGATTGTTGTTACAATGAAATACATCCAGACAAAAGATGTTTTTGTAAAATATTTTCTCTTTGCTACTCATGATCTACATGACCTACATAATTGCAATAATATTTTATATAAATACCAGTGTTCCTTTCAATGATTAATTGACTTGGAGTTGGGACAGAGGGAGATATACAGCTAGACACATCTGGTGAGGGAAAACTCATACCAATTGTAGAAACTACATGTAAGACTTTGGCAAAATTAACAATTAAGGAAATACACAAAGCAGGAATAGGAGCTGGATGTGACTGAAACATAGTAAGGACATAAGGAAGAATGCTAAATTTAGGTGGACAAACTACAGAAGGACATAGCTAAATTAAGTGAAGGAAAACATGAGTGGGATATGACTCTTCATCATATTCCAGGATTAGAGGAGAGTCTGGCCAAAATTAAAGAAGCAAATGCTAATAATCTAGCTGTAATCAGTCAAGGGATATTAAGTGAATGGATTGCCAGTCTCACTTGTTCAACAAAGAGACTAATATTTGAATAAATCAAATCTGAAAGCAAATTATTAGAAAGAAGAATTGAGCTTTGGCTCCTACCCTCTAACATCACAGGAGAGCAATTCCTTTTGTCTGTTCCCACACTTCATCGCCACACATGGAAAGGTTGGGCCAAGGATCATACTAAAAGCTTAGAAAACAACACTGAGGGTAGCTTTCCTCCTGTTTCTTGAGAGTATTACATATAACACTTTTATATATATTGTACTGCTATATATATATGTAATATATAGAGAGGCAATATTTGGTGGTAAAGTTAAGATACGTTTGCAGCTTAATTAAACCACAGTCTATTTTCTTAACTCTCTTATGAGATGTGCTTCAAAACTGTCAAGCCTTCCTTGCCTAGCATTTGTGCTTCAAAGCATTGAAAAAAGTAACTGAGAAACGGGCAGCTACGTTCTGGGTTTCACCTAACAAAACTTGACTTATCCATTTGCTTTTTCTCTTTTTCTTCTGTATTCCTTCTTCTTTGACTTCTTCCCAACATAGACAAAGTGAATCAGATGCCTGGTGTATGCAGTTCAGCTGAAAATCCTGTTGTGCCTCAAGAAAACCTTGTTGATCAATACCAATTCCATGTAACTTACTGTGCTTTCTTTGATCCTTCAACTAGTTATTAAATAAACATGTCCTTGTATTAGCCATCTACCACAGAACTGTTGGGTCTGAATTCTGCAATAGTGATATCAGCACAGACAGCATGGAAAGAAAAACATAATTCCATCTGAACAAATAACACTGATTGACCGAGTTATTTTAAGAAACATTTATCACTTAGGTTTTTATGTGTAAAATGAGATAACGGATCTTTTCATACTTCTTTTAACTGAGAAAAGCTCTCCAAGTCCAAAGAGACTATGTTTTAACAGGAATTTCTAGACTGGTGTAACTGCAAAGCGATTATTCACAATAATTTATAGTTTTGTCAGCTAAGAATTACACTGTATATATGAACTACAACCAGATGATGGACTATCAGCAAAAGTATAAATATTGTATTTATCTGGAGAGTTTTCACTAGATCTGTTTGCTAATACATTCAGACTGGAAGCAGAAGACATTAAAGATGAACTAGAAGCTCTCTCCAGCTTTTATTGACATAACGTAAAGCAAACGAGAATCTGGCCCTGCAAGCACATCACAGCAAGTGTGTGAAGCACTATTAACACCAGCCACATTTCTACACAACACATGAGACGCTGTCAGTCAGAAAGCCCTAAAGAAGCAGAATACGTAATTTCCATTTTCTTTTAACTTTTTTCCCCTACCTTTCTTGAAGTAGAAATCATTCTCAGGTGGATAAAATAATTTTAGTTTTCCACCTAACAGTATATCTGCACCTAAAAAGTGAGGATAGCATAGCCTGACACAATCTGTACATTTATTTGAATAGCAATGCAATTTCAATTGGTTACCAAGAAAATCTCAGTCATCTAAAGCTTATATTTATAGCAATATAGTATTTGTTAGTGGCATCCCAGAATATCTTGGAGTAGGTGTTGTAGAAACACAACCAAAAAATCCCCTCCCAAAGGAAAAAAAAATCCTATATTCTATAGAATTTATATCACATGCAGAGTAAGAAAAGTACCAGAAATGAAGTGCAGTAAAACTACTGTGGATTGGCTTAAAAAAAACGTGAAAAGTAAGCTAAATCTTAGAATCTTAGAAGAAGCCTCCTTCTTTGTCACTGATCATTCCTACCTTCCATTGAATGTACTGAAAAATGTTTATTTATGTTTATACATTGTAATCAATCTGTTGAACTGGAAACCTTACTAAAAATCAAAATTTAAAGAAGATAGATTTGAGGAGAACCTGAATAACTCTGCCACACTGAAGAATTAAGTGCAGAATATGTCTGTCTATCTGATACACATTGGTTCATGAGATGTAATATGAAACACTTCTAGAAGTAGCCTTCACATTGCTGCTAGGGTATTTTTTAGCATACATGCACCAGTTCTGTCTGACATAGTTTTTGGAAATGCTTCTAATTTATATGAAGAAAGTATATTAAATCATTGCACGTATTGCTGTTTATTTTTAATTTTTTATGGGTTATAAAAGGCACACTGAGAACTGAACACAAATTGTTTCCTCTTCAGTGTTGCTGAACAAGATACCAGACTCTTAATGAGGAAAAAACAGAACATCAGTTTCTTATGCATCTTATTCATGAATACATCCAGAAAGGATGAATAGCTGACTGTAATAAGGAAAAGCTAATGATACACAGCACAATAGACATTTTCATTATACATCACTTCTCTTCAGTTACCAAACTATAGATTAGCAAGGATACTGGGAAAAGGAACACACCTGATGTTTTGGTGCTTGATTCAGCTCATACAAATGAGCTAATTTTCAAAAGATTGTTGCAAGCTCAACAGAACTTCCTGAACATCTTATATTTTCAACCTAGAGATGCAGGGAGCAGAAGTATAGATTCCTCTCCTTTCCGTTTCTATTTTTTTGTTTTTTTTTTGTTTTTTTTTTTTTTGGTTTGTTTTTTGGTTTGTTTTTTTTTAAAAAGGCAGTGAAAATTACATATATATGTATTGTTCTAATGTGTGAAACGATGAACAATAAAGGAAAAACTAAAAGCAGTAACACATTCAATATACAGGACTTTCATTCGCATTGCTGCTTCTTTAACTGTACAAGTCCTAAACAAAGGCCCTGCTGTAGCACAGGAAGACTTTCAGCACAATAGAAAATCCACTGAAGTGGGGTTTTTTTTGTTTGCTTTTAACCTGTGTGAAAGTAAAACATGCTTACATAAACTGATTGATCAAGGCTCTCGTTTTCTAATAGTTATTTTTATCACATAATTTGATTTGTGAGAAGTATCGTGAACATGACAAGAGTAACTCCCTTTTTAACCCTGAAGAGTTATATTTACTTTTGATTCTCAGCTACAGTGACTGTTTTAACATAGCAAGGAGCCAAGTATTCCTGAACATGAAAATTAAAGACAAATAGTTTTGGTTAAATATGCAAAAGGACTCCTTAAGCATGCACCTCTACTCAATCCTACCTGCCAGAGACCTTCTCTCCTTCTTGCCCTCACATCAAATATGATCATTGTCAAATGCACAATATGAAGCCTAGGGCCACACAATCTTTTCTTTGCTGACCTTTGCAAAACTGGTTTATAGTTTTTCATAGGAGACTGAAATTAGTCCTCTGGGAAAAAGAGAAACATCTGCGGTCAGAATACACTTTCCTTCATGAAGAAAGCATTTTGTACAAACTGTGTGAGAAATGCTTCAAAAGGGGAGGTTGTCTTTTCTTCCCTCTCTTACTGCTAGAGTAAAGGCTTGTACATTTCATTGTTTCTTATGTTTCTGAGGGGTGTTTTATTTGAATAAGCTCTCAAGGAAATACCTGTAAATGGAAATCTTATGTCAGAAAAAAAAAAAAAATCTTAGAAAATTGTGCGTACAGCCAAAACTGAAGGTTTTGCTCCTACAGAGCACCAAAATACAACAAAAATAAGCTGTTTTGGGCTTCTGATATAAATGGGGATTGTTCATGCACATGCAGTGTATCTAACAGAAAAATAATTCTACTCAGATGCAACAAAACCCGATTAGAATCTTAATTCACTAACAAGCTGTTAAAAATTCTTTCATGTACTGTTCTAAATGAAAAACAGTATGGATACCTTATTCTAATTCTCTTATTTGAGAAATATACTTTCTGTTTTCTACATATAGGAATCTGATCCTACTTTATAAATAAATTAGCAAAAGGTAATAAAAAAATTACTGTGTGCTTCATAGATGAGTGACTGTTTTATCTACAGAGTGCAAATGGGTAACAAATTGCCTGTTTTCTGGTTTGTTTTTTTTTTAACATCCATAGCACTGTCTGTTACTCTTCTTATAACATATCATGTCTGCAACATGCTCATTAATTATTTATATATGATTCATAAATAGAAAAGAAAAACTAAATATTATTTTTTTCTTATCAGTCTGCTGTGTTCCCTTTCACAAAAATGAGATGAATCTAGGAAGCAGGAAGGAAAACAACAGAAAACTTTTGGAATAAAGCTATTACACATAGCCACAAACACTACTGACAATGAGGATGATGTACTTGCTTGCTATTTTGGAGTGCCTAATTAGAAAGCTGCGTAGAGTAGAATTCTATAGAAGCTACAGTGGAAGAGACCAAGCCTCTGATTCACGCATCTCCAAACTGACAATGAGCTAAGATTTTCTGAGATTTGAGATGAGCAGTGGGGTTGATTTCTCATTAACTCTGTTTTACTGCATAATTTGGGTTGAGGCTTTGGGTTGAGCAAATATGATTTGTAATGCAACTTTAAAGACACACAAACCTGTATGGCTTAATTTTCTGTTCCATACTCTCTTTTCTCGACATGTAATACCTTGGAGAACAAAATTCCGTTAATGTTCTATTACATTTTTAATGAAGAATAATAAACTGTTAAATCACACATCAATCATTTCACTGCATCCTTAATGTAATGAATTAGTAAACTCTTTGATAGTTCTGCTCTTACATATCCGTAGAAAGTTGCCAAAACATGGCTGATAAGTGAAAAAGGAGCAATCCACAGACCATCTACTAGAGTATGCCTACTAACATGCGATTACTGTCTGGTTACCAAAGCAAGAATAACAGCCCATTGTTTCAAGAATATACAAGTATAACCCTGTAACGGACATAAAAAACAAAGAAATATCATACAATACTGCATCAGAGATACAGCTGTCAGTGAGGTATTTTGAGATGATTATTATAATTTTCCTGAATATGCCTATATGGGTCAGGTTTGGGTCTTTTAATGTACATACTTCTCAACAATAAAACAAAGGAGAATCCAAACCAGAACATAAGATCCAACCTCTTTCTTTCCAAACTTTGGAAAATCAGGGCCTTGGATCCATCTCTCATGAATGCTACAAATCAGGTGTATTCCTATTTGTCAAACTAGAACCTTAAAACTAAGCTCATAAGAAATTTACCAGCTCTAGCTTTAATCTAAATCTTGACCAGAAGACTGTAACCCACTTTTCAAAGCTCAGCTCTCTGATCTAAGCTGTCTACAAATTGATTTAAGAAGTGCCAAAGACTGCAATCAGAAAATCAAAGGAGTTAAGCATGCTCTGTATTTCTGAAAGGCAGACTTCACACAAGCCCAACAAAAACAGGGGTTTCCTACAGGATGGAATGCACCGTGGGCTAGTGCCCAAAGTTAGCTGGTATCATCAATGGGGATCCATAAGACACAATACTGTTAAAGATAGAGATTGAGATACATTGTCGTGCATTGCTATTAAACTATTTGGGTAAAACTCAATGCATCTGATTCCACTCAACCATATCAGCAGTCACGTCCTTTTTCACTAACAGAAAAGGTCTCCTTTAATATTCGTTAAGGTTCTTAAAGGTGACAATTTTTTGAGTGCTCCTCAGTAGAAGATTGTTGCTACTACAAGTCAATGAGAACTAACCGTATTAAAACTGGACTTACATTTAATCATAGAATCATCCAGGCCAGAAGAGACCTTCAAAAGTCATCTAGTCAGACCTCCGTGCAGTTGCAGGGACACCCCCAACTAGACCAGGTTGCCCAGGGCCTCACCGAGCCTCATCTTGAATATCTCCAGGGAAGGGGCCTCAACCACCTCCCTGGGCAACCTGTTCTAGTGTTCTACCACCCTCAGAGTAAAGAAATTTTTTCTAATATTCAACTTAAATCTACTCTTCTCCAACTTAAGTCCATTGCCCCTTGTCCTATTGCAGTAAGCCTTTGTGAACAGACTCTCCCCAGCCTTCCTGTAGGCCCCCTTTAGGTACTGAAAGGCTGCGATTAGGTCTCCCCAGAGCCTGCTCTTCTCCAGGCTGAACAGCCCCAGTTCCCTCAGCCTATACTTGTAGCAGAGGTGCTCCAGCCCTTTGATCATCTTTGTGGCCCTAATGGCAGTGAACTGCTTAAAATAATCAAACAAACACGCACAACCATCCTTTGACCTTTTAAGAAAGTATGGTTATATATGTAAATATCTAACACTTGAGCCTCAAGGTCTTCATTATAGTGGCTAGTCCAGGCTTAGGCAAAGGAGGCCAGCGTCTAACTCCTCCGTGACAGCCAAAGGGACACAAACTGCCATTCCTCAGAGAAACAGGCTTCCAGCTTTCACATGCTTGAAATGAGGACAGTTCTTTAGGAAACAGTCTAAATATACATCAATATGCTTGATCTGTTTAATAGAGATGAAATGTATAACCATCAACCTCAACTTGACAGTGCACAACAGAAATCTTTACAGTCAGGAGTGGTCAAGGGCTGCGAAAGTTACCCATCCTTGTCAAGATCAAGAGACTTCTTGTGATTTCTCCTTCAGCTGAGCATCTGTACAGATGCTAGCACAGATCTACACCCAGTCATATCTCAGAGAGAGGAGGTCTGCAAGGTGCTTCAGGTAGGATCTAAACATCAGTTACCATGATTGATCTATTGAGATTTGACCCACTTCAAGGAATCTTTTTTTTGCGTAGCTCTTGGGCAATAGGTTTTCTGGCATCCTCTTACATATATACACAATACACATATAGGAATAATAACCAACATGTATATTTTTTATCAGAAAATCTAACCAGATCATATCAGGCATAAACCGTTGAAAGGAAGTGCAGAAATAAACCCAAATTTTTGGTCATTTTTTGTCTTGTAACATTTTCATAAGGCAATAAATCCATCATCAAAAAAACTACAAGATTAGCAAGAATACAGAAGCTTTATGGAATCATTTTACTCTGAGGGTGGTGAGACACTGGAACATGTTTGCCCAGGGAAGCTGTGGATGCTCTGTCTCTGGAAGTATTCAAGGCCAGGCTTGATGGGGCTTCAAGCAACCTGCTCTAGGAGGTGTCCCTGCACATGGCAGGGGCGTTGGAACTAGCTGATCTTTAAGGTCCCTTCCAACTCTAACCATTCTATGGTTTTATGATTACAGACATGTTTTGTACACAACAGCTTCTCCACAGAGCTAAGATCAGCTAAGCTACAGCCTTCTTCTATATACTTCCCTTTCTGTAACAGGTTTGTGAAGATACAGCTCAGGGAATAAGAGAGAGTGCTTCCCCCCACAAAAAAAATGGACTAATAACTAGTGCAATAAAGTTGGTAAGCAAATAGCTGCATGATGTAATAAGTAGGAAAAGCATCAAAGCCTGGTAGAGCTGTGATTCAGAGCCTTTGCAGCCTAAGTGACATAAATATTTGGTTAGTCCATTGTATAGCGTCACCTTCACTGTTGAAATGTTTCAGCTGCTTCAATTTCTGGAAGCTTCTTAACATGTTAATCCAAATCCTCTGCCTCTTCCTCATTACTGATTACAGTCAAAGTCAGATGCTTCCAACACCAGACGGATGGTTACCCATCCCATGCCAAGCAGCCATTGCAGATTGCTGCACCCTGGCAAACCCACATTTATATACTGAGCATGACATCTGTCATATGGAATATTCCTTTAGCTAGCTTCTCCTGTCTTCGCTTCCTCTCAGCTTCCATGGGAAGCTTCCATGGGAAGCTGAGAAAGCCCTTGACTAACGTAAACATCAGGTAACAACAGGTAAAATAGTATGTGTTATCAAAGTTATTCTCCTACTAAATCCAAAACACCACAGCTACTATAGAAAGAAAGATAACTCTGTCCCAGTTGAAACCAGGACAGTAGGCTGTTATGGTGCATTGTTGCTCAGCTATCACTCCTGGTGCATGGCGTGTGCAAGCTACTTGGAGCTGTTCACCACTGGCTACTGGCAGATATTCATTCATCCCTCAGATCTAAATGTATAGAAAGGTCTATAACAACCTTGGGAGGACTGTCCTTACAATCAACTTTGCTTACAAACTATGGCACCAACAGCCAAGACGGGACTAAGATGCCTTATGTATCTTTAGTCATCATCATACGCATAAAGGCTGTTTTTCAACTGAGTTCACTGAAAGCATACCGGGTCCCTGATGGGATGTGACTGGATCATGGGTCACATGCATTGCACTGTGATGGTAGACTTATTCCCATACTTAGGGTGCATCTTCTTTTTTAATTTTATGTATGCAGTTTCAAGGGCATTTGAGCACTAAATAAATCTTAATCTCATGCCTGAGTGAAGAGAAAGTACAAAAAGAGATTATACATTATATTTTCTAGTTTTCCAATCTGCTTACCAGATTCTTCTTTTTTAATATGTGCAAGTGGCAAGAGTCTATTGGGTCAACTAGCTTATAATTAATTATTGATTAGGTATTACAACCATATGCTGAGACTCATTTGGAAACCAAAGTGCTTCCTTGGTACTTATGTTAGCATTTATTAAATATGCATTATTAATCTGAATTATGTTGTGTTCAAATGTAAGCCCTTAGAGCAAAGATAATGATCACAGCATTAGTATTTGTAAAACAGAATTGATTTTCCAGCTTCACCAAATTAGCTGAAATATGGGATAGGTTGCAGGTATTGAAGAATTAATGTTACAAGTGGAAGTTGCCATTTTCAGGGTTTTTTGATGTACCTTGATAAAATAAATAAAAAACAAATCTAAACTTAATATATTCCCCTAAATAGTTCAGGCATAAACAAGATCTAGAGGTCTTTAATAATAATAATTAAGAAGTCTTATTCATACATCACGAGTCACCCATTATTTTTATTCCAGAAGAAGCCCTTGCAACTTTAAAAAAAAAAAAAAAAGAAGTAATTAACTTTAGTTTTCCACACACAGCCATTCCACAGAAAGCTAGTAAAACTTTAGTGAAGTAAATTGTTGGACATTTCACTCTATATTTTGAAATAAATTATTTTTTTTTTTTCTTAGATTACATATAGTCATATAGTAAAGAAACAAGACTGCTTAATAAAATGAGTTAGATGCCAAATAACGTTTATGATATTTGTTTGGAATTTCTTAAATTTTGTATTTTAAACGCATCTTGAAATCTCACCATGAAACTCACAACTTAGCAATAATGCTGGCAATATAAACTTTCATACGAGGCATCCAAACAGAACATTCTGATGCCTGATTACAGAGTGGAGCATCCTTGTGTGTAAATCTATCATGGATTTTTTTTTTTTTTATGCAGCACATCAGACAAGGGTTAATTTTAGCATTCTAAATATTGCACTAAGGGAAGGAGGGGAAGGAAAAGGAAATGAAAAAAAAAAAAAAAAAAGGCAAGAAACCCAAAATTGAGCCAGCAATGTGAAGGATCAATGTTAGATATTACATTACAGGGATAATATTACTCAATAGCACATTTATCTAATGTCTGTTTTACTGTTTCTCTGTAGCCAAAATGATCTGTTATATGCACAGAGAACTTTCACATTTATATTCGTATTGTTTTCACAAAGCAAAAATAATTCAAAAAGAAATGTACTGACATGGTTATAATCTTCACAAAGATTTGTGGGGTGCTGGGTGGGAGATACAGAATTTGAAAATACCCTTCCGTCTGCTTTTTACTTTGTAATAATTCAAAATTATGTTTAAAACCAGGGGGAAAAAAAGGAAGCAGATTTTTTAATTTTGTAATCATGTAGTGTGCCCTTTTTCTGACAAGACTACAACACTTGGAATGGATGGGGAGTTCAAGAACAGAACAATTTAAAACTCCAGCATAGCTAAAATCACTTAAAGGGTATTTCACTCTATAGTTGTTGCTGCGTGATGTTTTTAAGCCACAGACAAGAGGTTGGTGTTTCATTTACAAAATGGCTACTAAAGCTGAAACATAAAGACAATATTGCAAAGAGAAGAAAATGGATACTTGGAGTTAAGTATGTTCATTATACCTACTAACCTACTTACCACTTTGCATGAATAAAATATTGAAGCAAAACAACAACAAAAAAAGAAAAACATCACTTTGGGTATACTCGTTTTTAGAATTTACATTAAGGACAAGAGTATAATACTGTTTTGATGTTTGCTTACACTGAGGGAAAAAATGAATATTAAACTGAGTGCTTCAGGTTTAAGACATGTTTGTATGAACACACGTAGACATATACAAATTACAAATAAAGAGCAGACAAGGGACTAAGTTACCTGCTACAGATAACACTGTTTTTATAGTCATTGCTCATTTTATGTCTCTATTACGCTTTTGTTGTTTGGCTCTCCCTTTGCTATGATTAATTCTTATCAAACTTTTTGAGCAGAAAGTAAATATAACTGAGTTCAAAAGTAATTTACAATCACAACAGTCAGAACAAATGAAGAAAAATGTTAATAAAAATTAGAGCTTGATGCAGAGTATGCTCAAAAAATAAATTAAATGTATTTTGATCTTTAAAGTGCAAGTGTGTTTATGAGAATATTTTCCCCTATTTGTACCTGTAAGTACTGACAGGTATTAAATTAGATAATAAAAAGCTTACCTATTGTTCAGCAAATGTAATGCAATATTATTTTCAGCCAACAAGGAACTGAATGAAGTACCTGGAATATAAAAAAGATATTTCATTTAGTAGGCTGCATACTGTTGGCTCACATCCTTGAAATTAAGCCAAATTGTTTCACAGGTGAAAACACCTTTCATATACCTACAATTATTTCTTCACATATTACAGAAATTTTGTTACTGATTAAAGATAATACAAATGGTATACAACAGATGATTAAACTTAATCTCTTTTAGTATTAAATGACAAACACATTTTATCTAAATAAAGAATATAGTACTATTTCCATTTTAATACATCAGCACAAAGGTTTTTTTCTTATAGTTTTATTATACCTGCAGTTTAACATCTTTAAGCAAAGGAAACTTAAAGCACCAAACACATTTGGTTTTGAAGGTTCAAAGAATCTGGAATTAATATGTTTTGAAGAGTACATGCACCAGTAAGAGTGCAACTAATTTTTATGGTGAAAATAAAAAGAGTTTGTAAGCTGTCTCATCTCCACACCCCCAAAACCCCAACAACAAAAAGGATAATAATACTCTGAACAGACTTCTTACAGGTGCATGTGTCATCTGGAAATACTTGTAGACTCGATCAACAGTTTTCCCCAAGAGGTTCCCATGCATATATGTGCTATGTCATACCTTTATATATTCAGCATAAATGAACACACACAAAAGTTCTGTGTTTTTTCTCTCAATAAGTTAATTCTCTATTCTCAGGTTACTAGTTTAGCAATACTGTGATCATATGGTAGTGGCAACAGAAAAAAGGAAGAAAGGAGAAAATGCCGAATGACAAATGAAGCAGATGGGAGAGGAATCACAGAATGGACAGAGTTGGAAGGGACCTTAAAGATTATTGAGTTCCAAGCCCCCCTTCCATAGTCAAGGACACCTCCCCCTAGAGCAGGTTGCTCAAAACCTCATCCAGGCTGGCCTTGAAAACTTCCATCTACAACTTCTCTGGGCAACCTGTTCCAGTGCCTCACCACCCTCACGGTAAAGAATTTCTTTCTAGTATCTAACCTAGATCTCCCCCCTTTCAGCTTAAAACTATACCACTTGTCCTATTGCTCCACTCCTTGAACAAGAAACCCTCCCCATCTTTTCTGTAGGCCCCCTTCAGGTATAAGGTCTCCCCAGAGTCTTCCCTTCTCCAGGCTGAACAATCCCAACTCTCTCAGCCCGTCTTCATAGGAGATGTGTCCAGCTCACGTCCAGCTTCTCATCCACCAACACCCCCCCAAGTCCTCATCAGGGCTGCTCTCCAGTCATCGTCCGTCCAACCTGTATCTGTGCCTGGGACTGCCATGATCCAAGTGCAGGACCTTGCACTTGGTCTGGCTGAAGAAAGAAAAATCTGCTCTGAAATTACTGTTCAATCAATTGGAGATTTATCCTCAGGTACCCAACCAACATGACTATTGGGAAGAAGTATGTTGGAAGCTGTTCCTTAGCTCATGTAAAGATTCAGAATGCTATTAAGGTTAAAAGAACATGTGTAAATTTACATGATGGTCTTTGATAAAGTTTGGGTGAAAGGCAGAATTTCCATTCTCTAAGAAATTAAAAAAAAAACATTCTTCATTCTGATTCTGAAAGAAAATGAATAGTCTGTATTTCCTGTAAAATGAAAGCTCTTCCAAAATCCAGCTATTGAAAGAATGAAAAAAAAGAAAAACAAAAAAAAAAAAAAAAAAAAAAGAAAAGAAAAAAAAAAAAGAATAAGAAAAGGAGGGAAAGAATGTTCCTGGGTAGGATGGCTAGGTGTACTGCACACTTGAAGCTGGCCATACCAAACTAATTTGGGGAAAGGCAACCTTCCTTGTATTTATAGAGTTCACAAGAGATCTGCACACTCTCTTTTTCAGTAGGAACAATAAGGAGAGCTAAATATTGGACTGTTAAAGGCTTCCCCTAAGACATTTTGTTCCCATCTCAATGCAGAGTGACTCCAGTCCCATAGGTATGCACACCAACTAACCACCACCTACCTCTGCTATCTTCCCTTTCCCCTATCCTTTTTCCCTTTCTTTCTGTCCTCTCCTTCAAACACATTCCTCCCTAGAGCTGGTGTTCTTAGAGGTGCAGCCTAGCCCACAGAGAATAATTTAATTTAGCATTGCTAAATGACTAAAATGGGATGGAGTTTTTTCCAATATTTTGCTTTTAAAAAGTAGGGAAAACAAATATTGATTCCTAATTTGATTGGGCTGTAAGATCTACAGTTTCCTGCAGTCAATTTTTATGTCAGATCCCACCTATCTATTAAGTATTATATTTGGAGATAATGAGGGAATGCTTTGTGATATTTTTTCATTTCTGTCACTCATCATAGTCACTTAAATCTAATTTCAAAATAAATGAACGAGTGCATTTCTTGTGTCCTCAGCCAGGCATTGGATCACTGCAAGCCCATGCCCAGGCTTTCCAACCTCCACAGGGTGTAACTAGAGGAAAGCAAGTGCTTAAGTTCTACTCATTATATCCTTGAACAAAGTCTTTCGTTTTCTCCTTTTGGAATCTGAGCTTCATTTCCAGGCTAGCCACACTGTTTGTAATCTCAGTATGACCCATTTATTTCAGACCACACTTGCACAATTCTTAGGTTCTATAATGAGTGATTTTATAATAACTTTAATAATAACTAGGCGGGTAAAAATGATGAATGGGAATACAAGAAAAAGTCACAGTTAACTTTTCTGTATACTGAGTTTTGGAGAGTAGCTAATATGAGGTGTATGAAACCAACTCAACAAACTCTATCAGTAATAACAAAATGAGCTTATCAAAGGGATGTTCAGTTCATCATGGTTTACCAGAGCCCATTTGGTAAAAGCTAAATAACGCATATAAATTTGGAAAGGTACAGAAAAATATCAGTCAAAATTCGTTTTATGTCTCAAACTTTGAGGAGATCACCGAAAAACCCACATCCAGTGAGTGAACTGCCCATCATCTACATACAATAAAGGGTTTACTGACTGACTTATCACTCTCAGAAAGAAATCCATTCATAGGCTGTAAATTACCAAGATGAAACTTCCATGTCAGTAGCTTTTAGTGCACTTTGTTTCAGGAATGCTGACAAAAAATCCAGGGTGATGCATTTTCTTTTAAGGAAAAACGTGTGTTACAATTTAGAAATATTCATGAAAAGTGAAAATCAATTTCTTCTGTCATACCTTTTTGCAGAGACCATTTTGAAGGTGATATTCTGCAGTTCCAATCGCTCTTACATTTTGTTGCACCTATGAAAAAAACAAGTATCCCTAAGTGGTCAAGAGGGGGGTTAGGGCAAGAACAGAAATGGAAAGTGGCTTTTGGTGCCACTATAGACATCTCCAGCGAGAAACCTGGCACATTCTTTGTATTTAGTGCCAGATCCATCACTTACTTAATTGAAGATGTAGGCTATTGCGAGCTTCAGTAGAAGCTGGAACAATTTGCAATTGTAAGGGTCTTTCTTCCTTCGTGATATTTGATATCAGCAGGTATTAGAGATACCGTATTCTGAAGGTATTTTTACAGCATGCAGATAATGATAGATTACAGAGCAATCATTGAAAAGTGCAATGTTGCCCTATAATTTCATGTTGTGGTAAACATACATTTTATGAAAGAATATTTGAAGAATTTTAAAGTACTAGAAATTTAATCCCAAAGAATTCACTAAGCCAGGTACAGAAATATACTGTGGCCACATAGATATAAGTGAGATCTGATATCAAAGGATGATGAATTCTAATCTAGTATTATGCATTTGAAGAAACAGCTCATTGCATGAAAATAAATTATTCAGCGCCTATTTTAATTGGGTAAAATTCAGCAAATAGTCTGTTTTCTTTGGATGTATTTTGGTTGGTTTGATTGCTTTTGGAAAATGCAAAATGTTTCAGTTCTGTTTTTAAGATGGAACATTTCAACTTTCCATTTTAAAGTTGCAAAATATATAAAAGTTACCAAATAATAGAGATTGAAAAGAAAAGGTTGAAATATACACATGCATTACCTGCCTTTGATCACTTTCCAGCTTTACATAGGAAGCCATCAAAAATAAAATAAACTCAACCCATTTCCCTTCCTTGTTTCTACCTATTTATTTTTCATCCCACAAGCTAAAGCTTTCTTATCTTCTTTACAGCTCTACTCATGTATGCTTAAAAAAACAGGGTTTAATTCAGATTTCTGACACTATAAATACCACAGTATTTCACAACTGCAGCTGCACTTGATGTCCATCTCCTTGATGATACACATCAGTCGTGTGGAAAAGCAGGTGACCTGGCCTTTTACTGTTTGCAGTTGAAGTGTCCCAGTATTTCCCTTACAAAGAGTTCAGAAAAATGCCAGAACTACCCAATAGTTCACCAGGACTACCCAGATTGGACTCATTTCTGAGTTCTCTTTAATCCTCATGAGTGCATCTCTACTGACAGATCTAGCTGCCTGCACTCAGCCACATCCATTTCTTCTCAAAAGTGTAATTAATATTTTTTTTTTTATAGTATACTTTTTCAACATTATAGATTTTTATTTGAAATTTGTTTATCTTCAGGCAGCAGCAAGCACAGCTGAACTGCTGCACTGATCTACAAATTCCAGATACGTTTAAACAAGGCAATGTTTACAGAAGAAAGAGGAAAGACGTGAAGATTTGCTCAGCACTCTTGCTCATCTGAGCATGCAATTTTATAAGCTGCTATATAAGATCTCACAGCTTAAGTTACTAAGGTTAAAGATCAGTAGCTATAGTCTCATGTTTTACTAGCTTTCATTCTGTTTGTAACCATTTCTTGGAGCTTCCTTTGTTGCTCTCCTACAAGTGCTTTTTAATATCTCTAAGGTTTTTCATACAATTCTTAAAATATATCCACTGCCTCTCTTGTACCTCCCTTCCTAAGGCATACTATTCTACACAATTGTGAATCTCAGATATCAAAATGTTTTTTTTACATTTTCTGTATTATTTACGAATCACACAAAGTGTAAGATAAATAGAACTGCAATTCTTCTAGTTAGGTTAAGAAATACTAAAATAAATGCAATGAACTAAGTTACTCTTTCAGATAATTGTTTTGGGGCATATATCGAAATATCCCCTGAACATCTTCAGAGTCATGGAGACAGGTTGCTTACAGCATTGTCCAAACAGTCTTTGTCTCCTCAGGGTACTTCACATTCTGGGGTCACAACAGCACAGAACAAATTGCGTCTAAAGGGCTTCCTCAGGATAAGCTCATGTATGTTTGTATGTGAGTGTAGGGATGGAGGGAAGGAGATACAGCAGGAGAAAGAACAGTTTTCCAGTTTTGAATACCACAGTATTGACCACGCTTACTATCTTCAGGTGTGACAGGACCCAAAGCCAACCTCTTAAAGAGTCACATGATGTGCAGTGCCATTGGAAGAACAAATCAACACATTAAAGAAAGCATTGTTAAAGATTCAAGAGCTGTCATACATTTACATTAAAAATGTTTTTTAATAAGGTATTTAGAAAGGGAAGTCCCTTTCAAAAAGGTGGTTAGATCTTGAACTATTTATTTCCCTTTTTTTTTTCCCTCGTCCCTCATATTTACTGTGTTTTACTCAAGTTTGTCTGATTTATTGTCCCATCTGGACAATAAAATAGGGTCATTGGCTTGAAGCGTTTTAATTATTATTTTGGTTTATTTTTTGTATTTCTCCCCACACATCTAATTAACACCTGCTTTGTTAGAAAACTGGCTGTATGTACAAAGTAGGTTACAAACATTTTAATAAGCAGTCACTAGCTGCATGTGTTATTAATTTAAAATGCTAACTTATATAATAGATGTGCATATTTTGATAGCACAGAACAACATGTGCTTTGAACAAAACAAAGGATTGCTCAGAGAAGCTATTAAAACGTCCCATTTATATTCTTGTTTATAGCTATTTATCTCACATATAATAAACTGGCCTCCTTTTCCCCTGGTCATGGGTACCAATTTGTCTTTCCTCAGTTAGCTAATCTGTGCCAAAAAAGTTACAGAGCTCCAACTTCAAAATCAGATTTCTGATTATGATTCCTCAAAATAAGAGCAAGTGGTCTCAGGAGTTGATATAGAAAGGGAAAAAATGTTAAGAATCAAAAGCAAGGAGGGGAATTTGTTTACTGCAGAGTGGTTTGAATTGTTAATTTGGAAGATCACAAAGTCAAAGCAAAATGGAGGTCTTAAATTTTGAGGAATATAAAGTAGTAGGGAGATAGCAACAGCAAAATATTTTGAAGGAGACATATCTATGACCTTCAGGGACAATAAAACTCTAAATAAAAAATAAAATTAATAAAACCACGCTTACAACATTAGACTCTCATAAAGAATTTGAAAACACACAGTATCTCTGACCTTGCTTCTGTGGTTTTCAGTTTGATTTTGTACCTCAAATTGACACTGGAGAAGATTAGAGTAATGCTTCCAAGCACAGAAACACGTTATCCCTAAGTGGAATTATTTTAAGATTATGATTATGGGTATATTCTTTTGATACAGCTGCATGAAAAAACACAAACATTTAATATTATTTTGTTATTAAAATGCTAAAATGTTAAAAATTGCATTTTAGTGAAAACCAGTATAATTTATAGAGCTAATACATAGAGTTGGATGAACTGTAACTACAGTAACAGAGGTTGTAGACTCCATTACACAGCTGCAGTTCTCCTCCATTTAAGTAAATAAACCATGTTAAAATAAGGGCATTCTGCCTGTGAAGGAGGCATGCGCAACACTGCCTTGTGCATGCTCTGTGTGTGCAGCTAAGTAATCGATTTTTCAGTATCATGGGTCATGGATGAACTAAATTCCATGTCCCTTTGCTCTCTTTTTATTATTTTTGAAACATATTATGCCATTGATTTTTTAAAACAGAATTCCCCACAGAATCCAATAGGACTCTGCTTGAAATCAATGATAAGATACAGCCTCAAGTATTCTATTTGATTCAGCTGTAGAGATGGACTGAACAGGTTAAAAAAGGTAAAGACTACACCAGCAGGTAGGCCAGAAAAGGATATATCCCCTTTCACCCAATGACTGCTGTGAGTAAAAGCTGAAGTAGGTTTCCTCCTGCCTCTCCAAAGGACCATAGTACATGACAAAACATGGGCTATGTTTTGCCATGTACGATGCCCTATGTACACAGTATCATGTACTATGCCATGTACATATACACTCTCATCTCCCTCTAGCTTTGTTGAATGGTTCAAGTAAGGACAAACTGAAACCTTGTCCCCATGCCCCAAGTACAAGCCTTGAAAAGAAGGACTGGCTCCCTTATCCCCCCATCCCTACCTCACCATGAGATGCCACTGGCCAGCCTCCGCTAGTTTCTATGAAAAAAACCCTACATTATTATCCCTTTTCTGCTCAGCATTTACGATGCCAGAAGTGTGCACACAACTGAGAAATAACCAGGACCCAGAAATTTAGGAAATCTTTAAACCTGTGTCATTGAGTGTTTCAGGATCAAAAGGAACAACGTCAGCTTTTAGCCACTTTGGACATGGAAGACTGGAAATGAACAAGAATAGTTGCTTCTTCTGCAAATAGGAAAAAGAACCAATGATCATGGACAGGGGGGAGGAGGGAAGTGATAGCTTTAATTTCATCTACTTTTTCGATGCAGGTTTGCAAATAAAAAAGCCTTGAAGAGAAAGCTTACAAGAGTTATACATTTATAAGGAAAAGACAACCTAAATAACACAATTTTGCTGTTAGGGTCATAAATTGTAGATCAGTGACTAGACATGCATCTAACAGAATCCAATTTTTTTAATGGCTCAAGCGGGGTGATTTATATTCTAAGGGGGCAAAAGATACATAGTGTACTACACTATTCTCTCAGACTAATTTTAAATATGGCCTAACTTGTTTCCCTTCCTAGTAAATTGTGTTAGACGGATGAGAGTGTGGTGTTTATTCTAGACCAACTTCCCTCACATTTCTCCAAGTAAATTAACCCCAGTGCCATACCGGGAACACAATTCCAAAATCCAATACCTGATCACATTATAGTCTTGCTCTCCTGTTATCCATATAACTGCAGGCCAAGCTCAAAGGGATATTAATTTCTGCAGAATAGATCACATTTAGCATAAAAAAATCCAATAAAATTAAAACTAATGCACAATCTCTTATACCAGTAGCAAAACAGTTTTTAGGTGAGGGTCTAGCTGTGGAAGAGTCTATATCACAAGTGGGGGAAAAAAAAAAAGAAGACTCAGTGTAAACTAAAACTATTTTTTCTACCATGCCCTTGACTCTCTGATTAGAATAAGTTTCTTTTTAATATTACGTACTTAGTAACAGAAAAGAATTTTTAATAAGATTTGTCTAGATGAAGCATCCACTTTTTCCTTTCAGGAAGCAACATTTTATTTTTTTTTTTACCCAGCACACATTTTAATTGCCTAAGATGCAATTTCCCTTATGAATAATTTGAATACAGCTGACTTTTTGACTAAGCAAATTTCCTTCAGAACTCAAATGATGTGTGTACTGTAAAATATGGAAAACCATGTGGTGGGGTAGCAGAAGCAAAGTGATGGAAGTATAGCATTAATTTTAATGTCATTTAAGAAATCACCACAGTTCTTATTCTGTCAGTGACACGTGCCTCTGACCAGATGTGTAGCCTACATTTTAGTTCACAGCCGCACAGCTATTCTCTGCAAAGCTCCCTTCACATCACCCTACTTAATATCGGCTTTGCCATTACAGAATTTCTGTTGGTAGCTCATAACAGCTCTTCGAAAAATCCCCTGTAAAATGGAGTTTGGCTGTAAAGCTCCATCTCTCCATCAGATAATTTGTTACTGTCTTTCCCTCATATACTGTCCTCATGGGGC
This sequence comes from Pedionomus torquatus, assembly GCA_013398155.1. Lineage (NCBI taxonomy): Eukaryota > Metazoa > Chordata > Aves > Charadriiformes > Pedionomidae > Pedionomus > Pedionomus torquatus. The sequence continues at coordinate 710,401 of VZRU01003251.1, read as the reverse complement.
CTTACGCTTCTGACTCAAAAAATGAATAACTTATTGAAGTCACTATGTCCTGCGGTTGGAAACAAGCCTTAGCAGTTATAATTAAAACTAGTCTATTTTCTTTTGACTGAAATATAATAAGGCAGAAAAAAAAAAAAAAAAAGATTAAAAAATAACTAAAGAAGCACATAATTTTATAGTGCAAATGGTGGGTGTGAATTTCTAATAAATCATGCGAGAGACTAGATATCATCTGAGAGTAATAGATCACTTATAATAACTAAAAATAGATCAACATCTACCATTAACAAAATCTAGCTGTACGCAAATGGCAGTTTTAATGATACCACAGGGCTGAAAAAGGACTCATAAAGCAACTTTGTTGATGTTGCCAGTCTATATAATTTGGAAATATATTATCTGGTCCTGAAAATGCACTCAATGAATGCTTTGTAGAAGTTGTATTAGCTGCCTAGTTTAGTAAATAAATTTAAATACTACTTATTCTTTCTTTGGAAAGAGGTTTTGTTATTTATTTCAATGTTGGAATTACTTCACTAAAAGGAACTTTATTTTACAACAATTGTGTTGGAAAATTTGTCTCTTAAGGGAAATGAATTAGCTAGTTTTGTACCAGCATAAACTACTTTAGCTAATAAGTAACCACTAACCATAACTTAATATAATTTCAAATTATTTGCATTTTCACAAATGTATTTTGCATTTTCACAATGTAGCAGCTAAGCCACCTGTTACACTTTTTATTTTTTATTATTATTATATTTTTTAAAAAGCCAAAGCAAACATTCTTTATCCGTGCCTGTTTAATGGTAAGACAGCATTCAGTCTGCAGCAGTGAGTCAGAAAAAAGAAACCAAATTCAGCAGTTTCTGATGTTTCTTCCAAATGCCTGATATGAGATTTTAGTTCACTGGACCAGATATATACACACACTGAACTCTAGCAGAAGAACGTATATTCCATGAAGTGGATCCTTGCTATGTTTTATGCTATTCAGTTATTTTTTTTCAGTTCAATGTAAAATCAGCTAAATCTCCTACAATCCTACATGTAACTCCATTGTATAATAGTAAGTTATAATTAATGTACTCTTCAGCATAACAGATCTTAAATTAATAGAAAAAAAAAAAACAGAAAAAAAATCTGCTGTGACATGCAAAACAGGCTTTCATTCCTTTAGCAAATAATAAAACAACTCTAAGAAAATGGGTCCTCAATTTTATTATTTTAAGTCATTTAAATCCCACATATTGCTGTCCATGCTGAGCATTTTCCTATGACTGATGAGACAGCAAACTTTTTTGAGTATGTGAAATAATATTTAAGACAGAAATTTAAAAAAAAAAAAAAAAAAAAGACAAACCCACAACAAAAAAAACCCACACAACTCGCCCTTCTATTACTCTAGTGACATTCTGCTATTTATTAAGTTGTGGGATTTCAAAGAAATCCACATTAAAACTTGGAAAATGTTTTCCCTCTGGAGAACAGCACTAATTAATTCATTAGCGATGAAATGTATTAGTGATGAAAAATGTCTATGTATTTAGGTCTATCTTCTGATTAGGGAAATCTTCTCTGGGTGTTGGAGAGCAAACTATTCCCAGAAATTAATACATAAAAGCACCTCTCTGTCAGGAGGAAGTTTAGTAAAACTCTGAGGGAGAAAAATTAAATGAATTCCTAAACTGTTCCTTAGTGCAGACAGTTTTCAATATTTAATGGGCACACACAAGTTGAAAAGAGGACATAACCTCTTTTTCTTTTTTTTGTCCTTTAACATTGTAGTGATGTCTTTTTTGTTTTTACTGAAGAATTAAAAAAAACCAACCCAAACATCTGGACTCTAAAAATATACACATATTTTTAGCACAACAGCATATAATAAGAAAATAACATATATAATAAGAATATAAGCAGAGGTATTAACAGTTAAGGTGTACACTCCCATGGAAAATATAGGAAATTAGTCAAGTTCAGTGGTTTTTAACCTTTTACATTTGAACCTCCCTGAAGATCTTTGTAACAGCCTTCCAGTACCTGAAGGGAGCCTACAGGAGAGATGGGGAAGGACTCTTGATCAGGGAGTGTAGCATTAGGACAAGGGTGGTTTTAGACCACAATAAACCTCAATGTTTTAAAATTGAAAGAGGGGAGATATAAATTAGATACTAGAAAGAAATTCTTTCCTGCGAGGGTGGTGAGGCACTGGAACAGGTTGCCCAAAGAAGTTGTGGATGCCCCATCCCTGGAAGTATTTAAGGCCAGCCTGGACGGGGCTTTGAGCAACCTGCTCTAGTGGGAGGTGTCCCTGCCCATGACAGGGGCGTTGCAACTCGGTGATCTTTGAGGTCCCTTCCAACTTTAACCATTCTGTGAGGACCCTAACAAATTTTTTTTCAAAGAACAGATCTCAGGAGAACTGTTACAAGAAAGTATCTATGTACTGAGTATTAATTTGACTTGAGGGAGTAGGAGGTGATGTGGAAGTATTCAGAAATCAGTGGGAGAACAAGCTCTTGAGATGAGTCACCTGAAAACAGATTCCTAGTAAATAGATCCCATATTGCAAAATCCTAGTCCACAAGTTGCCAGTTTAGCACGGAGCAATCACAGCCCCCATGGATTTCACAAGCTCAAGAGTTCAACTCTCAGTGCCATAACTGAAAGGCACATAAGCAGAAAAACCCAGTGTTTGGGACTCCCAAAGCCCTAATGCTCCAACAATTTCATAGAAATTCAAGATCCCCACATAATGGCTTATGTCAGGCTGAGTAGCTGTTTTTCTTCTTTAATATGATAAAATAAGTATAATTTAACATCACCACCTCATGAATCCAAAGAAAATTTCCCTGCATTTTCCAAGGGGAAAGCTCACTAGTACAAAATGTACCACATTTGCACTTATTTTGGACTATCCTATTTTTCTCCTTTACAAAACGGACACCTCTAACATATACTAGAACTGAGAAATTCTGCCTGCTATCTACATTCCCTTATAAAAATTAGACCAATAAGTCTCCAGTCACCAAGGTGTTATCCAAGCACTCTTACTTGTATTGCTTTGTTTCTTTATGTTATTATTTTTATCACTGTAAAGTATTTTATGGTCTGCCATGCTGAGTGACTTGCAGCGTTACAGTGGAAGCTTGCACAGTGCATGACTTCCTTTGGCTTTGAAACCAGCCCAGTAAAGGTTGACAGGACACCTCGCTTTTGTTTTGGAACTAAATCTAACTGAAAATACAACTGTACAAGAAACATAGTTGAAGACTTTCAGAAGACCACCAAAGAACAATTTTTGCCTAAACCATAGGCTCAGCAAGGCACTGGAGTGAAAGGAAAATTAAATATTTTGTAGCCACCTACATGGATAGAATGTGGAGAGGCTAATCAAAGACTGGCCTTTCTTCTCTGCTCTATTGTTTTTAAGATGGAAATGAAACTCTTTTAACCCCACTGAACATATATTTAAAAAAAAAAAATAAAATCCATTTGCAGCTTCTAAACCATTATTTCCCCAAAGATGAGGAAAACATCTTTATGCATTCAGAAATTTTATCTTTTCCTCCTTTATTTTCTGTAGACATTTGCATTTAGCTAGTCTAAGCAAACTGTTGTAGGGAATTTCCAATTTACAAAGCTATTAGCCTTTCCCCTGAGCACAGTCTGGTTTCTTTAGGTAGGCAGCTCTCTTGCTTTAAAAGATGTTATTTGTTTCTAAATCTAAAACTTAAAAACATCAAATCTTTGACAATAAAATAAGAAGTAGCATCTGTGAAATACTACTTTCAAAAATTCCTTGTGCTAAATCTATATAAGCGCTCATACTGACTTTGCCAACAGTACACTGCTTGTTCATAATTCCCTTTTCTTGAGTGTCACCACCTCTCATGTCTCAGTCCATCCCACCTATGTGTAATTGTAAGAAAAATATAACTCTGGGCCAAATAAAAATAATAAGAATAAAAACCCCTTACATATGGCCTTCTGAATCCAGCAGAACTTGAAGAAAACTGGATTCATGCTACAAAGAATAAGATGAAGAATATTTTCCTTTTAAAAGTTGCAGAATAAAAAGATAAAGCCAAGAGATATAAGGGGGGGG
>VZRU01003251.1:676016-696136 GCA_013398155.1 Pedionomus torquatus | reverse complement strand
GGGGGGGGGGGGGGGCAGGACAACAACCAAACATATTTCACATGCCTCTAATGACTCCGGAAAATGAAACATACTCCAAACTACAAAACATGACATAAACCCCAATAGGGACAAAACCACCATTAGTACCAAACTACATGGGGTAAACATTTCTGACTTCAAATTTACATCAGTATGGTGAGTCTATGCAAGCTGACATGTTGGCAGACACAGAGCCTCTATGGTCCAGTTCTAGCAATGAACAACAACTTCAAAAAGCAGCAAATAAAGATATAAATATTTGTGATCAAATATGAATTAGTAGGCAGTAGACAAATATTTTTTTTCTTCTTATTTCCACCATAACCCAGTAATATCCCTTAGCTTAAGTAGTTTCTCTTCCTTTTCAGTATTTACTACTAAGATGTAATTCCAGGGTTTCATATTCTTAGACTTAAAATAGATGCTCCATTGTCTTACTCAGCCTGGTGGAAACAGCACCATGACAGATAAAGGATATATATTAACTTAGTTTGCAGCGAAGTCCATTCCTCTTGTTTTCTATCTTAAGGAAAGTGATGAAAACATTTAAACCATGATAGAGATAAGCAGCACTAAGACATTGCAGAGGATACGCAGACAGCTGCCAACCATTTCTGCATCACCAATCTAATTACAGCCAAACATCTCTCACTTGTCAAAAAAAAACCAATAACAAGAACAAAGCAAAACAAAGCAAACAAATAAACAAAAACAAACAAACAAAAAAAAAACACCAAAACCACCACAAAAACACAACAAACCCTACTGTGAGTAGGAGAAACCATTTTAGATTGTACCTTGGGCAGTGAACTTTAGGAAAAAATTGAAGAGATCACAAGGAAAGTGCTTCTGTGACCAGCTGCTAAATCATCCAGATCCATAACCCATTGATAAATCATCCGAGATCCATAACATTTGTTGAAATCCACTTTGGTCTGTGCCAATAATCACCTTCAGTTAAAATCAAGTCAGTTGAGGCATGAAACTGCTGGGGACCATAGGATCTATAGAGAAGGCACCTGACACACTTTTACTTGGTCAAGAGAGATTTTACTTTTTTATTTTGTCCACTGAACTTCAGCATTCTGAATATAAAGAACAAAAAATTTCAAAGCCAAGCAGTATTCTGTGTATATTTGCATAAGCACAATGTTTGTAAGATTAATTGCACAGGAATTGTACTTATAATTCTTCATCTGGCTGGCTGCAAGTAGCTTTACAAAGTTTCACACACATTTCCTTGTTTTAGAAGTCACTAAAATACTTCACAACAAATGAAGACAAGTAACTAGAATGAGGGGAGGTTTTCCACACAGGATCTAAATACTAAGAAAAATATTCTATATCACTGCTAATTGCTTCTATTCTTAAAACCTTTCTAAAGCTGAATTAGATCTAGACTTGCACACAAATTAATTGCCTAGAGAAAGGACTTGTGGTCTAATCTGCAATATATTAGAAGGATTCATATCTGATTGATAGATGGTGCTGGAGTAGTCATATTTTCCTTTTCTCTTTGGAATACAGCCATCTCAGAAGTGACATCTATGAATTATTGGGTTTCCTGAAGGTTAAGCCACTTAGGGAAACAATATCATTTACAAGCTGTAAATCTTTTTTGCAGATCTTACTTACGTTCTAGGTTGAATGCTTCTAATGATATTGTGGGAGCCCCACACAGAAAGCAAGATCATAAGTATTTGATGGTGCAGTGCTCCACTGCATAGAAAAGAAGGATGCTGCCATTATTGCAAGCACATGAACTTTGATTATACTTCTTAAAGCCATTTGCTAACACGTAGAATAAAGTGCAAGAGGCTATATTAGATGTTTCATTGAGTTTTAATCAAAGGGAGAAATGATATTTCTATTTATTATTTATCTATCTTCAAGATCTGACTAATATTTCTAGTGATAATTGCTGAGTTTTTCTGTAATGGTTAGCGTTAAGTATGTCTAGATATTAATACAATTTAGTTTTAATGAAGTGCCAGTTAATTACAAAAATTCATTCATACACACACATACAAACCCTGTAATTCTGTTACAATTTTTAAAAAGTAAACTCACTCCTGCTGACACATGCTTTAGCAAGTAAAATATGAACACCTAATGTACAGAAGAAGTCCTATTTTTGCTATTACAATAATACTGTTATATTTCTTATTGCGTTAGCTAAGTCTTTCCACATACTGGCACAATATACTTATACAATACTGAATTGTAGAAAAATTGTTTAGATACTTTTGAGTAGATTAAAAAGTGTAAACGGGAATCTATGGTGCAACTGTAATTTTTTGTAATATGATAAAAATATGAAAAATCATATTTTAAGAAATAATAGTTTATAGGTTATTAAAGACATTCAGGCAAAGCATGAAAAACACCCTATCAAAATGTGAGAGCTTGAACAGTGTTTAAGTTTCTAAACATGTAACATGTGGAAGTGAAAATAAGAAGGGATCAGAAAAAAAGTTTGAGTCACAACAATGAAGATTTCTAACCAAATATTAGCTCTCTTTAATAACAAAAGATAAACTTTATTGATTAAAATTTTATCAAATTGCTTAAATACAATACTCCTATTTCTACAGTAATCATTCATTTTTTGCCACAGTAACTCAACCCCTGAAATTTAGAGGCTTTTCATGAAATAGATCTGAACATCTTTTTACACAGCATTCTATTTTTCTCATCTTCATATAACAGGGCAGTCAAATTAAGTAAGTACTGTAAGAACAGTATTCTTCAACTGCATGTATTTTGACTTAGAGTTGTTAAACTATCCCGCAGTTTAACACCAGTAAAACCACTCATGCCAGAAGTTATGAATTTAGCAATGCACTTATCTGGAGCAAAACATGAAGCAGATTCTTTGACTCGTGCAGAAATAGAGAAGGTATTCTTGTACAGAAAATATAAGAGACACTCATATTTTGTGTCTTAACAATAAACATTTCTTTTGCATTTTTGGCACATTCTCTTTGTAGACCTAGCACATTTTTAAAAAAGAATCCCAAACTTACAAAATTGCTCTCGTGCAGGCTGTGGCAATTACAGCATCTCCAGTTTCTGAAGGGTAAAATGGGATACAGAAAAGTGTCTCTAATCAAGAAGAAAAATTACTGCAAGTTGTGCCAGTGCACAAATTAGTTCTTGTGAGTTAGCCAAGAAACTACTGTATTCATCTTCAGCTAAAACTCACAAATGCACATACAGAAAACCATGATGGTACTTATCCCAGAAGTGAATGAGGAACATGAGTGAGAAATTAATTCTATTACTTTTGATGCATAAAACATCATCAACAAAAACACTGAATGGACCTTACTAAAACAGGAAATTGACTCAATAGGACATGAACTCCAAATCATTCTGTAAGCAAGGTTCCTCTCTCTGGTGTAAATCAACACCAACTTTTATGAAGCTACACTAGTCCATACCGGATGGATGTCTGGATTTCATCAGAAAGGCTTAGTGACAGGAGGGAACAATAAAGAAACTAAGTTTTCCTATCAGCAACTAGAAATTAAAAGTAATAATGATAACTGTAATCAAAGGGAACAAGAGGCTTCAGCACAAGTTTTGGGCAAAGCCTTGCTGAGCTACAACAGGATTATAGAACACAATGCCAGAGATGATTCGCAAAAAGAGAGAAAATTTCTGAAAGGCTGACAGTGCTGCCCAGATCATACCTGGCAGAAGCACTACAAAACACACATCTGTTGTTGGGAATTGGCTCCCCTCTTCGAAGAGGAGTGCTGCCTTAAGTTATTTGTTGTGGCTTCCGTAAAATGAAATATCAAAGTAAAACTGAAATTTATTGTCATATTCCAAATCCCAGGAGCCTATCCTCAAAGTGCCTCCTGGTTTTAAGAATGCAAGATTCCTTTGTGTATTATGAATACATGAGAAATGGGCATGCTATATCATAGGCTACAAGGTTTAGGTTTTTAAATTTAAGGATATATCAACATTTCTCGCTTTCAGCAAATGGAGATAAACTGAAATGGTATAACTTATGGAACTTTAACATGATTTTTCATAACTTTAAATAAACTCAACAGTTGCCCCTGTGTTAGTTCTCAAATTTACTGGTTTTGAAAATAAACCAGTTCTATTTGTGATATAATATAGCTTATGGCATTACATCAGGATCCATCTCTAACAATATTTCCCACCGTAATAGTCCTACTGTGTCCAATCCAGAAAGATCTGCACTCAGGGAGAGAGTGGGTAAAAAAGTATTGTTTCTACATAAAAATACATATCTTCTGGAATTCTACTGAACTATCTGGGATGATGTTTTTAGACACTGGCCAGCCCAAAAGTCAGCCACATAGCCTCTCAAGATTATACGACTCTTGTACTAGGAACTCCACATCAGTGAGGTCCTACTTTTTGAAACTCTTGTTGATGGTGACAAAATTTCACAGAAGAAAGGAGGTTGGGCTTAGCTAGTCTTTGTCAGAAAATGGAAAAGCAGTAACGTAAATGCTTGTATATCTGAAATAAAATAACATTTATATACAATTGGGCTAACAGAATGCATTTATTCTAGTAATAGTGCAAAGGTAACAAAGTAACAAAGTCACTAAGTGTCTAACTGCCCGAAATCTAATAGCATTCTGAGAGAGATTTCTGTCTTGTATGTGTTTATTATTTTAAGGAATATGCTAGAACCCTCTGTAGTTATAGCATAGTAATTATGAAAGATTTAAGAAGCACTGGAGTTTGTCTTTAAGAAATACTTTGCCAGGATCTCAGAATAGGAAAACCTGTATCTGATGGCTAGGCTTACAAAAAAGGATGCAAGGCTCTTCTGACTTCATGACCATTTCAAGACTGGTATGTTGCAGATATGAGGTAATATGATCGCCAGTGTCATTAGGGAATTGCTAGCAATTCCTTCTTCACTGACAAGTCACAGATAACAGAACTGGCTTTAATAATTATGAAAGAGCAGTCAGCATCTGAAACTCATTGTACAAACAAATTTCATGGTAAAAACTTAAAAGTGACTCCTGACATTTTATTTTGTGAATTATAGTTTATGGACTTGAGAAACTGCATGAAGAAGAAAGCTGGATTACTATATGCTGTTTAAACAGAGCTGTTTTCGGAGACAAAACCCTCTCCCCTTTAAAGGCAGTCCTTTCAGTTCAAGGGTTAAGACTGTGTTTCAAATCTTGCACATTCTATTAACAGCAACTACTTTTTACCCAAGTCAGTAGTAGAATCCATGCTCCAGGTACGCCTGCAACATGTTTATTTCAATACACATCTAATCAAATTCACGTTAAACAGCATCCCAAATTCTAGTGACAATGATTTCAATTCAGTGCTTCATCTATCAGCAATCCTCTCTGTTCTATGAGGTCATGACTGAAGATGACTCGACACCACCATGGCTCAGCTATGTTTCATTTTCAAATTTGCCATCCTTTATAACTTTCTCAGATTAAGGCAAGGCTCCAGTGCTATAGCTTATTGTTACGCAAAGGCAGAAAGTGCTAGAGTTCCCAACAGAAACACAGACTGTTAGGCTTGTAAAAATGTATTCTGTGAGGTTCTTGCTGAAACTAACAATAGCATACAAGCTGTGCTCCCTGCCAATAGAGTAGCAAAAAACAAAAAACCCAAACAAAAACCCCAAACCTTGCCTACCACTGTTTTCTGGTGATCTATTAAAAGGAGACTCAATATCTCTAGTGAAAGCAGAAGAGACTTTGGGAACACAGTTAGCTTTAACAGTTCAGAAAATAAAGTGGAAGCTTTCAAACTCATGCTGGTATTTCTGCATGACAACTTGGCTCCACAGCAGCCTAGAGCAGCCACGTGGCCTGGAGAGAAGAGCCCAGTGCTGAGCTCATGAGGTTTATGATGAAAAGCACCAGCATATCAGACAATAACTTTTCTATTTTCAATGTCTAGTCAAATAAGGAGAATATCTTTAAAAAGAATTAAAGTAACTCCCACTTCTGGAACTACATGTAAGTCATCAAACAATTTTCAGCTATCAGATTCAATAATACCATTCAATCTTCTACAGATACTAAGTCCCCATTACCTTCCCCTGCAATCAGTTATGCTGTAGTTGAAAGCGATGGGTAACTAATAAACACTCACTCACTTTCTGTTCCCCATAGTTTTTAAGCCTCAAATGCTGAGCAAGGTAGGGCTGTTAACCAGCAGTAACTTCAAAACCAACAAGACTTACCTTTCATGACCAGAAGTCTATCCTTCAAGTCCTTCAACAAAATCCAAGAGAGACTCTGTATGTACCACCAATCCTGTTCCCTTGTTCTAAAAACATCAAAAAAAAGACAAAGATAATGCATTTGTAAACCTCACATAACAAATTCTTTTTTCAGTGAGCTCTAGTGAAGTCAGGTGCTTTGTGTTTCTTTAAAAATAATTTAAATGGAGACAAATTACTTGATTCCTCTCCAGGTGGCAGTGATATAGGTACTTTGTTTCAAGTGTTAAAAAAGGAACAGCTGCTCTAAAAAACCCTCAAATTCTCATTCTCCTAAATCCTTCTTTAAGGGTTACTATTCTTTTCAGTAACATCAGATTTTGGAGTCCGTAATTTTGTTTTAGCTCTTTTAACTGAGGGCTCACCAAGAAGCAAACCACAGTTCCCTTAGCTAATAAAAAAGTGTCTACATAAATGGTGTAGAAATGATCTTTCTCAGCCTGCTGGTTAATTCTTCAGATTCATATATCACTCTCAGATACTATTAGTATAATGCAACGTAATGTTTTATTTGAATTCTCTCAAGAATCCTTTTAATGAACAGTGCAAAGCCTGCTGGAACATTTAGCAGTCAGATTTTGAAATTTGAACTGTCTTGGTTAGTTGCAAGATTGCATATAAAGTTTCTGGTGTACTTTAGTTCCCTCATTAGGTTATCACAATTTTAAAACTAGGAAGAAGGATTAACATAAATAACATGGTTCAGACTGATGTTCCCTTGAAGTTCAAGGGTAAGAAGATGATAAGTGGCATAACAAAAACTTGGAAGTTGTGAGCCATTCTGTTTTCTGAGACACGCAAGGCTTTGCCTGATGTACCACTGTAGTAACCAAAAAAAAAAAAAAAAGAAAAAGAAAAACCAAAACCAACCTTTTAGCCTTCTAATCTTGGTTATTTTTGAGTTAGCATTCATAGAGATACCTGCACAGGTATTTTTTGGACCTTCATTCTTGAAAGACAGCCACCAATTTCACAAGAACAGTCAGAATACCAAAAGTGAAGAAGTACATGTGTACATTATTAATCTTGGGTACCACAGAATAATTAAATCCTTTTTGCTAGAAGACTATGACATAAGAAAAACTTCTAGGTCCCTCTAAATTAACTTCTAGCTCAGTGGTCTCCTTCCCAACAGTGGAAAGGTAGAAACTGCCAGAGAAGAGCCCCCCTTGCAGAACCAGACAACACTACAGTGGCATTAACTTCGAGCATTCACTGGCCCATCAGTTTCTTAGCCAGAGGTGCTGTTTTTGCAGGCAAATACATTACAATTTTAAAAAGACTCACATATCCACTGACATTAGCAGCAATCCCCAAAGGTAATTTACACAGGTGGAGCTAGAGACCCAAAGAGACTAAAACACTGTTATGGGACAATTCTTTACTAGTTCTGAGAGTCTGGTTCCACCTTCCAATCCTACTCTGACCTAATAATCAGACAGGTTTGGGGCATGTATAATTCCCTACCCCTTATTTTATGGCTCCAGCTGAAACCAAAATTAGGCATGTTTTAACTGGGAAATGTGTGATGGTCCACCATAGCCAAACTTTTGCTCATTTCAGTACAAACAGATAGACATAATATGCTAACCCGTCTGATCTACTTCCAAAATCAGGATCCTATACTATAGGCATACGCACACTCAAGTCAAATTATTTGAAATTGCTATTAATTATGGCTGCAATTCGAACATCTAAATCTGCCACAAGCCAGCTAGCTTTAAACCGTCCATCATTAAATATCTTTCCAGCACATTAAGTACACAGCAGAGAGCAGTGACAGGAAGTCCTGATGTTAAGATAAACTAATTTCAAGAGGCGCAAACAAAAACATGTTTACTTAAATCACATTTTGTATGATATATCCCTCAGTTTGGTGTTTGCATTTGTAATACAGTAGGAATCTGTCAATTCTAGACTCTTGGCGTAGAACTGAGTGATTCCAAATCTGCGTGCTCTCATTGTGTAAAGTCGTCTACACTAATCACATTGCTGGAGGGAGAGGAAAGGCAGGCAGGGCGGGGAAATTAAACTATTTAGCCTTTGTGACCCTTCCAACTATAAGACAACTTGCAATTGTTTCACATCAAATCTTGACTCCAGTTTCCTTCAGCAATTCACTGAAAGTAATTTTAATACTGAAAATGCAAGTTGAATTGTGGAACTTAGTTCCTAGATCACACAAGTAAATATTCACAAATTTTATTCACTTTGAATTGCATTAAAAAATTGCCCAAGTGCCAGCTTCTATTTTATCATACTGAAATTATAGGAAATTTATCAACTTTTTTGTGATTATAATTACAGTTTTATACAGTTTTGACTTACATAAGGTGTCCACAAGCCAACAGGCAGCACCATACCCTAATATTGTTGGCATACCATTGACAATGTCCAGGAATGGTTCCACAGATGAAGGTAAAGTGAGGTATGTGCTTGCAGAGCACATTTATACGCGGCACCCCCGCTGCCTTTTGGATTACCTTTGCATGGCACTGTGTCTTGTGAATATGCCTACTTGGAAAATAATTGATGTGAAATTCAAATGTGTGGCACAAACATGCTGTAGTCATGTTTTTTCTAGACTCCAGTGAGTTCAGTTTTGGTGCCACTTCCATCCAGAGACAACTTTCAGTCTTGACCTTTATAATGAATCTTCTAAAAAATTAACCTTGTTTCTATGTTGAAGCAGAATGTAAAATGTCTTGCAAACACACTTTATATATAAAAAAAGTGTGTGTGTAGGTTATAAGGACAGTCATATGGCCTACAAATGGGTATCTCACTAGGTACCAAGCATCAGATGCAGGCAGGAAAACACACTGGCTATACTGGATGCCATGCTCTTATGCACAGGTTGAAGATCTATTTCTACTTTTTTTTTCCCTTTACACTTCAGAACTGAGTCCTTTGTATAACTCAAGTTGTTGTAAGCATCTAAACTTGCAAACATAACTTAGTGTTTTGATTTCAGAGGTGTTGCTCATTGTTATTTCTATTTAGGCAAGCAGATGGTCAGCATCTCTGAAAATAAAATCATTACTTTGATGCCTAAATGTAGACTTGAGCAGTTTTTAAGTACAGAATTTCAGTTTATATCACCACATCTCCCCCATATGTAGACTTCCTTCAGAGAATGCTTTGGTAGCATTGCAGCACTACAGCACAAGCTCCACAGAGTCAACTCATGTCTTTAGTTAATACTACTTTCTATATATGTTGGGAGTTCATCTATGTAAGCTAGTAGATGTCTATAAACTTCATCATCTAGGCTAAAAGGCTGTGACATGGTCCTTCATCGTCTTTTACTTTTTGTGGTTTTATGAAGCTGCCATTCTTCTCACTTGGGACACACCCATCTCATACTATCTACAGAGGAGTACTTCTAGTAGTATTTTTGCATCCTTGTCTTTTAGTCAATCGTGTCCAAAGCAGTTGGTACAGAATAACATAACATAGGAAAGTCATTTGCCTAAGATCAGTAGGAGCTTGGAAAAGGTCACACAGACTAAATACAAAGGTTGTGTCAGGCTTTTGAAATGAAGTAGTGTTTATTTTAGCTTCATTTGGCAAGCAAACACAGTTCATAGCACTTCAGCTTGACTCTCTGTTAACTTTTTTTTTTTTAATTATAATGGTGAACTGGATGAGTTAAGTAGCTCCTCGTTTCTTTTTTCAATAAGCCCTTCAGACTGAGGAAAAAAGCCTTCTTAAGCCCGCAGCATAACAGTGTTTGCAGCAAGGCTGTGCCTGTATTAGCTAGCCATCCGTACCTCCCATTGATGAGACTTGTGGGCATGAAAAGAGTCTAAGGTTGTTCCTAGTATGCTTTAGGGAGAAAGGTAACAAAAGGAAGGATGTGGGCAATAAAACATTAAATTTACCAACACAGCTCAGGAACGTATGTTCTTATTTTTGCCCACTACAAGTGTCATGGAATTGCATTTGTATCTTAAAATGAGAGTGCGTGTATATGAGCATATAAATGCACACATTTTTGTGAATATATATGCATGTACATAGTTAAAACTTAAGACTGAAATTATTCTTTTAAAGAGGTTCAAAATTATGCTTTAAAATATTTCACAGTGACAGTATGAATTTTCCTCCTTAAATATTTTGTTTTCAGTCATGAAAACAACACTCAAGAGGGGACTAATAGATCTACTATTGAAAAAATCTGAACAGTAAGGTCTTATAGTCCTTGAATGACATTGTACTGCATCCTTAGATTTAAATTTATTGGATTTTTTTTAAAAAAATCTTGTGCTTCATTATAAGTAGATACCTATAGCAATGCCTAGATCACCTGCCCAGAAGATAAACTGGATTCAAGAAGCCTCCTGTGGGACATTCATTAATAGTTTTATGTCTTATAACCTATGGTTAAAAATCTGCCTTTTCTATTTCTATGGCCCAAATTTTACCAAATGCAAAATGGTCCCACTTATCAGGGGCTATCATATTGAAACCACGTAAATTTTTCAGTACTTCTCAGGTCTCGGCATTTTTCTTAGTAAGTGGCTGCTTCTGGTACAACAACTTTCAGTAAAAGAACATGGAAGAGTTTCCTTATTTAGGCTACAAACCATCACACAGAAAGCTATCAATTTCTAAGAGCATTTGTCAGTTTTGAAACACATTTGTGTTTCTAAAATGAGTTTTACAGTATTTACTACAAAAATACTTGTCCTATATTTATTTTTATCCTAATTCAGTATCTAAATAAATAAGCAAATGATTTCTAAGCCACCTTTCTGCCAACTGTTTATTTCTTCTCTAAAACAGTAGTCTCAGTTTTTTCAAACTGTTTTCATAAAAGAGAATATTTCAGTGGGTAAAACAATTTTCAATATTTAGAGAGATGAGTACAATAACTCAAATCTTCATCACTCATTTACAAACATAGATTGTAATATTCTCCTTACAATGTCTTCCATTCTGCCTTTATGCATTCTAATATCTTGCTTCTTTTTGCCTGAAGCTGCATTCAGCAAAGTATTTTTCTAAGGTATCTACAACAGCAGCACATTAACCGAGCTGAAAGAATTAGTTTGGAAGTCCAGAAGTAGTTCTGTAGTTTTTCCATCTTTTGTGCCTTACTCTATGTTCAGACCATGTTTGCTGTTGTGTAACCCTCTCTACTTACTAAATGAGTTCTAAATTACAACTGCCTTTGCTGGGCTTTGTTCACCTAGATACCTTCACCAGTCAACACTTTATGCCTTGTGATCTATGGTAAATTTAAGATTCTTCTCCATCAACACTCACCCATCTTGGGGTTTTTTTGGTTCGTTGTTTTTGTTTTGTTTTGTTTTGTTTTGTTTTTTTACTTGTCACAGTCATTTAAAGTTCTGATTCCCCGAGTGTGCTTGCTGCCTCAGCCAGGCTGAGATGATCTGCATGTTTTTTAGACATACTTGCCATCTCATTTTCCATGTTGCTAATGACACTGTTGAATAACACCGATTTCCAGCACCTCACACAATAGTTCTGTTGTAACAACAAACTTAATGCAGAAATACCAATTTATTTTAGAAAAAAATATATGTAACCCATGCCTCTCCTATCTGTTCATTACAGAGCTTTTGCTAACCTTTTACTTACCCAATGCCTGTTGAACTTCCTTAGTTGCTTCTTGTCAAATTGATTCAGTTCTCCTATACTCACTACAAACACAAAGCAATACCGAACAATTACTAAAGCATTATTTCCATTTCCAAAACACCATCCTGGCTAGATCTGTTTCTATCATGATTTTACAGATGTTCTGTGATTGTGTTTTAGTGACAATTAATTTGACAGGGAGAGCTGTAAACTTATTGGTAGGTTAAAAACCGTTCTTAAATATATGTGTAACCAAAGCTCTCGGGTCTTCTGGATTGGTAAGAGACTGTGTATTTTGTTGGACATTCAGACATTTCATACCTGACTTTGGACAGCATAACTATATGCTTAGTATCTGTCCCAACTAATCTACCAGTTTTGTTTCCTTACCTTTTTTCTGACAGAATCTCTGATAATACTTCACCTTTATTAGGACAAGTTCATCATCCATCAATTCTAGCATTTCTACCTATTTTAATATAAGTATTTAAAGACAGACTTTATTACTTTTAATGAATTTCATTAGTTAATGTGGCCTTTCTTGTGTTCTTCACAGATCCTACCTATTGTTATATATTTTATTTTCCTGTTTACTTGCTACAGTGGGTCAGATCCTGAAGGATTTCTTCCTAGTTCAATCATTTGAAATCTGTTATTTAGCTATGTAAGTTTCTTCCTATTTCTCATTTTGTTCAGCAATACAACACCTCCTGAGACCCTATTACTGGTCTCTTAAGTAGAATAAATGCCATATCTAAGGAGTTTACTTTTCCTTAGGGCATTTTTGATGAGCACTCTCATTTTATTAAATGTGTCTTTCTGAAGTTTATTGTCATTCTAACACTTCTGTATACATAACTTTCTCATTATATGGATTCTAATTATATTGTGATTATCACTGTTTTGTAGCTCTTCCAGCACTACAGTTTAAACAAACTTTCTACTTTTATGACTTAGAGAGGTATCCACATCACCTAACTCTAGACACTTCACTTAGCAAAACGGAGACACAATTTTTCTAGGTTCCCTAGATTGTCAATAAAGACCCCAAAAAACCATCTTCAGGTGATTCAGGAAAAATACCACTTGCCAATATGCAAAGTATACATCCCATCTGAGAAAAAGCATCCTAGCTTCCATTTAACTCACCTGGGTCACTGCTTCCTGTTTTGTGTGGTGCACACAGCCTTTGAGATCAAAAATCTCTTTCCTCTGGATGTGTGCACATCCCAAGGAGCCAGAAAGGAAAGAGTCAGGTATTCCTCATGCAGCTAGAAGGGAAGAAAAATGGCATCTGTTCTAATTAGATAATATTAAATAATAATGTTCTAATTTTTAATTAGACTGTCTCTTAAAAAAAACAATTTGTCTGGGTAATGTCTTTATATCTCCATGAAGTCTTCACAATAACAAGATAAAACCTCGTGCTGTCTGGGAGTCAAATTACCCAAGTGCTTCTGAAAAGGAACAGTGTTTCATTAAATGGAGCATTTTCTCTCCACAGTTATCAGAGAAATTACAAGAAATACCAAGTGATCTGAAACTAACAGGAGTCAAGTAAGTTTTCGAAATAATCTTAAAAAAAAAAAATACATATATATACACACACATTTACAGTCTTCTTGTTTGTTTGTTTTAGGAAGACTCCCTGAGGCTCAAATATTAAGGAGAATTAGTAGCTGTGTCAGCTGCCAGTTGCCTGTGCTAGATGTCATATGATAAAGCAGTGCTGCAGTTAATGTTTATACAGCTGAGGATCTATCCATTACTATCCAAAGACAGATGTTTAAGTTTTGACTCATAAAAACTGTATGAAAGAAACTAATGGGACACTAATCTCCTAGTACCTCATGGGACAAAGAGAAAGAGTGAATAAGATATTTAAAGACTACAAAATTTGTTTCCTCTGCAAACGCCTTGCAAAACGTTATAAATAAATTACCAGTTTCATCATTGTTTGACTTCTGGGACCATCATCACAACAGAATGGAAAGAGCCATGCCTTGGTACCCTGGTAGAGCAAAAGCACATATTTGTCTGAGATACCAAACTCCTGTCTGCAGATATAAGCTTCTGGGAAGAGGTATTTCATCAACTACTCGTTGATGACAATTATGTGATATTTACAATTCCAAAACAATGCAGATAGAGCTCTCTCTATAAAACTTTAACGAGCAGCATGTTTTGTTGGAAGTGTCATAAAACTTTCATCAAAGTTCAAAATATTCCCAAGAAAACAGCTCTGTCTTTGACAAGAAGATCAGAAATTTGCAGTTTAGATCAAACACTGTGAAGAGGAAGAGAAATGTTGTCTGTTATAATTATTAGGATACGATAATTATACTTTTACAAGCTCGGAAAATTTTCAAAAAGCAGCTCAGTAAACATTGTAAAATTCAGTATTAAGATTAGCTTTTATAGTTTTCCTTATAAGGAAGATAAACAAAGTCAGAGCATTAAAAGCCAAACAATAATAGTAAGAAAGAGAATGTTGATTTTTTAAACTGTTTTGGTACTATTACCCAGAGAGGTCCATATCCACTAGGGGGGAAAAAAATAATAACAAGAAAAAAATGTTTCTTTACTTCATTCTGGTACAGTACTTTTTTCCAAGTAGGTACAATTCCTTTACTCCTTTCCCATAGCTGATGCTATAGATAACTTTATAGAAGCAGGAGGTCCTGAGTTCACTGGACCTTACAGCAGTTCTTAATTGTTCACTTGCAAGTAGTTGCAACTAAATTGAAGTGTGCAGCTTCTTTATCCAATGGCTGCATGAATAATTGAATAAATGGCCCTTATGACCTTTGGGGCATTAAGAATTAGAACAAATCAAGGTCCAAACAAGAACTAAGTGGCTTAGTATGAGAAAATTTAGGTTGTGATTAAAAAGAGAGTAAAAAAGCAAACAGAATGGGGATAGGGGGAGGAAGAAAAAATCTACAGGATTAGATATATACTATGAGAACAAAGAATATAAAAGCAAATCTCATTTGGTCGATAAAAATATCATTACATGCATTCCTTTCAGTTACTACACACAACTTAATGATGAGCAGATTCCAAGATTCATCTTTATAGTGAAGCAACAACAGGGCTTGTTTTTTGCTTCTGCTTCATTTTCCTGTGGGTAGCTGCAGCACAGACCATAAGGAGATTCTCTGCTGCACTCTGTTATGGATACCTTGCCTTTTTTTCCACACTTGGGTGTTGCCCTCCACAGCACATATCAAGGTGCTTTCTGGTTCACTGAGACTATGGCTATCCTCCCCCACAAGCTGTTGAAGTTTAAGCCTGCTCTGCAGCAGTTCTTGATTCTTGAATTTTCATACAGTTTGTATTAACCTGTCAATAGATTAAAACAGAAATAACCTTGATAGTCTCCCTCTCAAATACAGTTTCCCTCAAATACATCTCCTCCTTCTTTCTCTGAATATTGAATATTTCTCTGAATATCATACATCATGGCTAGACAATCTCCTTAACAGCCTAAGTTCAAACTTGGTAATACAAGTCTAGAAACCCAGCCCAGAAACTCAGCCCTTTCCTCGAGTATATCCCTCGAACTAAACCAAGCAATGGTGACAGCACCTCCCTGCCATGTTGAAAGAAAATACAGACCTGCTATCGGGCCCAAGTGCTCAGCAGCAGCTCCAGGTTTGGCTCCAGTCACCTTCAGGATCTACTTTAAACACCTAAAATCCAGGTATGACAGGTGTGAGATGTACTTGTGGGTCAGTCCTTAGTTCTTTAATCTACAAGACAAATGGAGGTAATATTACCGTTCTGGTAACAAAGTGCTGTACTGTTCAGAGTTTCAAATGTAACCCTGAAAGCCCTCAACTCCATTTAAATTCTGTTTTTAGTTACCCACCTGTTCAAAGCAGGTTGCATCTGAGTGGAGCTGAAAATCAAGGATCTTTGCTGTCAAAAGTGAAATTACAAATTAGGTTAGATAATTCCAAGAATTACCTTTGGTAGATTGCCAAACTTCTGTTCTTTGGCAGTTAGCAGGCTAAATCTTTCTGAGACCCCCCTTCCTAAATATGGGAACGAGGTAGAATTAGAGCAGGCTTAAATCCATCCCATGCCTCCTTATACATGTATTGACCAGTGGTTAAAGTTTCTGACTCACCAAAACTTTCTGCTAAAAATAAAGATCCATTGCTCATGTCATTCATGTCCAGGAAATCACAATGTGTAGAAGGTAAATTGTGCTGGCTCGGGCCCCTGGACCAGAGTATTTTCCCAGCAATTGCTAAGCTGGAACTGAAACAGCATCTAGATTTTGGTCTCACATATTTCCTCTGCCCTCCAGTTTGCCATTACTAGCTGTATCTATCCATGAAACAAATTCTTAAGAGCAATGCATCATGCAAGCCCAATTACTTTCCAGCCCAAATGGCTAGGGCCATGAAATAACAAAATGCTTTTTGAGCTTCAGGGTAACCAAAGCACCAAAGTCTTAAATTCCCACTCAGAATCGGGAGGACTGAAGAATAGGTGGCCCTATTATGCCCGTCATAAGCGCTCCGATTTCACCTCAGCTCCCACCTCCCAGACAGGAACTGCAAAATGGATGCCCCAGGAAGGGGCAGGATTGCTCATCTTCAAGTCATTTCATTTCATCATCGCTCCACTGCAGCTGCTTGGAAAATTTTCTGCCACTTGAATGAAAACTATCTGGTAAACATATAGATAATCCACAACATGCCATTTCTGTCAGCCTGCCTTTTCAGTCTGTCTGCTCTTCTCTTCCTCTATTGGGACTGCGTTTTTAAAAGCTTATTCCTTTAACCTGTGTTTGTGTATCAAAGACCCATGTTTATTCAGTATGTATTTATGTAGATTTTATGTTCAAAATACCTGGGTTTACAGAACTGGGCAAGGAGTGTAAATCTTTTCCTCATTATACATCTTCAGCACACAAATTAAAGTAATTGAAGTTTTTCCAAATGTTGTTGAAGACTTGAAAAAAACAAGCAGAGGCAAGATAGCAACAGTGCAAGATTTACAATAAAAATAGTAAGGATCATTCAGTTAAAGATTGTCATAGAAAACTACTTGTTAAGTTAAGAGACAGAAATGAAAATGGATTCATTTAATGATGCACTTGGGCACCTAAAATAAGGTACTGAATGCTTATTACAAAGAAGTAAAGTCATGCTAGTTAAAAGTTTATCTCTCCTTCCAGAGATCTCTGTGCTTTCACACAACAAAGACAGTGCCACAAATGCTGGAGATATAGCTGCCTGAACAATAAAAATAATGTATTCATGAGTAAATTATTCAAAGATTGACAGAAAAATGTTGAATAAATTATTCACAGAACATTATTTAATAATCTAGAGAGCTGGTCAAATAATGGAAATATGTATTTCAGATAATTTATTCAGAGAATAATGTCAAAATCCTTTGGCTAGTCCATTAGGAATGAATAATTTGACAAGTTATTGATTATAGCTCATTTCTGTATTAAAACAAAATTCAGCAGGAATGCAGCTAAGCAGAAAGATACATAATTGACAATAAAGTGTCATCATCCTGACGATGAAAATCTTTTATGGTGCATACAAACACACAGCCAGTGTTCATGGATTATTTTGAATGGTGCTTATTTAACCACACTGGCTCACGCATTTCTTTTTAAGGTACATAACTCAAGGCTAATAAGCACAGCATCTAGCTCTATGGGGCCAGGCAGGTGTCCTGGTTTGAGCCTACACAGGACTAATATCTCTTCTAATGTTGGGGAAAACTGCACTTTTGGAAGACTCTGTCTGAATTTGTGAAAATATTTACTTTATAGCCAGCTACAGAATGGGGGTTTCAAGGTCTCAGTGTTTCCAAGCTCGCCAGGTGCAGCGATGAGGAAGAGTGAGTCCCGGGCACTTGACAACAAGCTGCCCAACAGGATTATTTCATACCATGAACATCACATTCAAGATAAATTAGAAAATTTCTTTCTCTCCTTTGATAGCTGCAGTCCTGATAACTTCTTGCCTCAGTGCCAGACCCCTGAGCCCTTCCCTTCCTCCCGAAGCCACAGCACTGGCAATGTCCCACATTTGCTGTCCCCTGGTGGGAGTGCACAGCTTCCAGCTGATAGAATGGGCTGAGTATAATCCTCCTGTATTTTATGCTGCTATCAGCATCAATATTGGTTCTTTAGCATTATTAACATTAATTACTTAGCCTTATTCTACCAAATCTGTTTGTTTCACCCCTCAGGTTTCCTTGTTTTTTCCTCCCAAATCCCCTTCCCGGATGGGGAAAGGGTCATCGGGTGAGAGAATAACTGTCTGAATGACAATAAATTGTTGTGGTTTCCTCAAACCACCTCAGCAGGTTTCTGAGAGACCTTCAATAGAAGGATAAAACATAAGGAAGCTGCTGACACAACCCAAACTTTCCATGAGCCCGGGCCTTCTGCGGGCAGGTCATTTTAATCCGTTAAACCGGGCTCAGCACAGACAGACAGCGCTGCCTCAGCTACAGAAAGCGGCGGAAGAGTCCGGCCCTCCCGCCACCAGCCCCAGCGGCCGCGGGTCACGCCGCCATCTTGGGTACGTGACCAGGTCAATTGCCCATGGCAATGACCCCACAAGATGGCGCCCAGGGGCTCGAAGGAGCCCAGCGGTTCCCGTCCCAAAACAGCAGAAATATACATTTGTTTCTGAATTTATCCACGGGTTTAGTAATTTAATTCAAGAGTTTTTATTGTGTAACAGAAGTGGCCCACCAAAGTAGAGTTTAGATTCAATTTCAGCTCATGCTTTCCTTTTAGAAGATTTTGATTAATTTCCTTCTGTAACTTCAGTAAAATGGTTAACTTCAATGCAGGAGAGCAAAAGCAAATACAGCAAATTCTGTACTCATTTTGGACTAGGTTTCAAGGTATCTGTGCTCAAGCAGCTGAAGAGGGAACAAGAAATAATCCTCTTTATACTGCTTCACAAAGACATTTCATAATAGCAGTTTTCCCCAGGAGCAAATTAGTTGAAAAAGGGACAAGGCCACAGTTCATATAAGGAATGTGCATAATGGAGCTGCCACCTCAAGGTACATTGAAAAGGCACTTAGGAGTCGGGGGTTTATGAGTGCTTTTCTTGTGGTAATGTGAATCAGCACTGTTTCCTGTACAACGCTGTCAGATGAAGCCACAGTTCAGCCAGTGTAACTTTGAAGAACAGAGAACTGCAGATTCAATGTTTTCTTTATCAAAAGCTCTCTCTAACAGGCCGTAATTTTCTTCTAAGGATATGTAGTGCCAGCCTAACATCTGCAGGAAAGAGCAGTCTGCTTCCTCCAGACTAAACACATGTAAAATTTTTCTTTTCCTCTATTCACGTAGCCAGAAAAACTAAGACAGTAAAGACATTGACCTGGTTAAATATCCTGCGTATTGTCTTCCTGAGACATCGGACCTTAGATACATTTATGCCATAAAAAGCATGACTTCTTGTTACTGTAAATCTGGTGGAATGGATTGAGAAACTGTGGGTATGAGAAAGAAAAATCCAATGCAAAAGTTAATGATCTGGATCCTTGTCATTATAGAAAGACACCTGGCAGAAGTATGCTCTTCATCCATTATTCGTTGTTTTAAAAAGTGAATCTCCAGCAATTTTAATTAGAGGTGAAATAGAAATCAGAGGTTTTGTGAAAAATTTGCACAGAAAATTAAATTTCATTATATGCAAATGTTTTATGCCTTGCTGCTGGCTATTACTATACTCATATTCTTTGACATCCATCTTGTCCTGGTTTGAGGTAAAATGAACTGTTTTTCTGTTTCACAATTTTACTTTCTTAGCTAGGCCTCTTCCAACTAACTAAACTCTGAAATTAACAGCACATTGTTCAGAACTGTTTCGTCTTGCAGTGATAAGACCTGATTATACCAGGGAGTGGTATGCAGAGAGGCCCTTGCTTATACTTACTGCTATAACAACCAAGGTCAGGTAGTTTTCATCATTTGCCCTGTTGGAGGGTCGGAAATGGAAAAGGGTAAAGGGGTCCCACCTGCAAGGAGGAGCAGACAGGCCAGGTGACCCAAAACTGACCAACAGGTGTATTCCATCCCGTCCACATCATGCCCCATATAAAAGCTGAGGGATCAAAGGTCAACTCTCCCTCTTCGATGGCCGACGTCCAAGGACCCTGCCTGTTCATCTGCCTTTGATCCTGATCCAGGCGTTCCTGACTCCAGATCTGGAATCCAGCTCCTGTC
>VZRU01003251.1:628313-676007 GCA_013398155.1 Pedionomus torquatus | reverse complement strand
CTCTTTTTCCCAAAATGGGGAGGGGGAGACATCTGTCAATGTGGTTTTGGTAAATTTGGCTGAAAACATGACACATCTTCACACCATTCATCACTTCAGGCTCCTCCACAGTTTCCTCTTCCAGTCATGCTGACTTTTATTTTTTGTTTGAGGGGCAGAGAGAGAAGATGCATTTCTCAGCATACTTTTATGCTTCATTAACAATAACATGCTAAAATCCATCAGCCTTCAATTAGTCAGTTCAGCATGTGTTTAGCTAGCCCAGCACCTGAAGATATCTCTTCCTGTTCCCTTGATATTATTAATTGTACCTTCTCTTTTTCGTCAGTTCATTAAATATACTTACCATGTATTGTCTCCATCAATTTTGTGTGTGGAGACTAAGAATGTATCTGTAACACTCTGGCAATTACAGAAATAAAAATAATTAAAACTGATCATTTCGTTACCTGTTATTTTGTAACATACAACTCATCCTTTTCCCATCAGAATGGAATTCACAATATAAGGCAAGGAAACTTGCAGAATATTTACTTTTGTAAAATCTTTTTTAAAGATTGAAAAAGCCAGTCTGACCCTTTTAACATCTAAACATGGGCTGAATGTAAATGTTTGGGGAAAAAATCAAACTTCTCACCCATTCCACTGTTTTTAGATGGAAAGTGATTTTTTTCACCCCATGTTCTCAGTGATCTGAAATGAAAAATGGACTGTGTTCCTGAAGTATTATCATGCATTTGTTTTGATTGTCCAACACTTCCTTTGTGTCTGTTATCACCTGTTAATGTTGAAATATTAAAGCATCATACCATTGCAAGCATATTAATCAGATTTAAAAGAGCTAAGTCCACATAGGACAGTAAATTATTAATTTACTGACACCAAAATTACCTCATTATGCATTTCAAAATGAACGAAGAAATATTTTTAACGTAAATTCCATTACTAAGTCTTATATCAGTGATTCAAGATTCAACTTGCTCCACAGTTAAGGCACTCTCAGTTTTCTTGTTTCTTCTCTCAGATTTCCTGAATTTTAAGAGAAAATGACTAAAATAAACCAACTAAATAAAGAACAAGTGAAATCCTTTCCGATCCCTTAAGTAGATTAAGAAGAGATACCACAATATGTTATACATATGACTGGAGAATGGCATTTACTTTTGTGCTGAAAACTATTGATACTTTGATACATAATACTTTTTTTTTTTTTTTTTTTTTTTTTTTTTTAGAGATAAGTCCTAAGGCTGTTCCTGGAAGAATATCATTAATGATACTAATGTTCTCTCCTTCTCTCCACTCCTCTAATTTCCCTTTTAACAAAAGCTACCTCTAATTTTTTTACCCATAATAAAATTCTTGCCATAACAACCTTTTTCTCCAGGTTCACTAATAATTTATCATGAAATTACCAAATTAGAAACTTTGCTAAGGTCAGAATACGTAGCATCTACAGCACTGCATTTAGAAAACCAGCCAGCACTGAAGAAAGACGTCATTTTATTTAAGCTTTCTAATTTCTTCTCACATTCTTTTAGTCTACCTACTTATGGTTTGTAGGGTTTGCCCTGAATTCAGAATTTTTACACCTTTGACTGAAATTTTACTCAAACCTCCTCCATCTTTGAACCTTTGACAAATTCAGTTGACTTCCTTTAACAGGTCTTCTTACTTCTGAGAGGTTGCCCCTTTGAAATGGAAAGCGTTTTAAGACCTTGTTGTGGGTTAACCCATGGGCAGCTCATTCAGTTGTCCCCCCCACAACGAGATGGGGTAGACAACGGGAAGGACAAAAACTCCTGCGCTTTTAACAGGTAGAGCAAATACTGTGCACGCAAGCAAAACAAAATAAGGAATTAATTCACCACTGCCCATCATCAGGCAGGCGCTTAGCCATTTCCAGGAAATCAGGACTCCAGCACAGCTAAGTGTTACTTAGGAAGACAGACTGCAGAAAACTTGTAACTTCCCCACTTTCTTCTTTCCCCTGCCTTTATTGCTGAGCACAACATCATATGGTCTGGGGTATCCCTTTGGTCACTGAGGGTCATCGGTGCCGACTGTGTCCCCTCCCAACTTCTTGTGCACCCCCAGCCTACTTACTGGTGGGGCAGCTAGGGAAACAAAAGACCTTGATGCTGTGCAAATGCTGTTCAGCAAGAGCTAAAACATTACGAACACTTCTTTGGTCACAACCCAAAACAGGAGACCAGACAGATACTATGCAGAAGATTATCTCCATCCCAGCAAGACCTGTTTTCTGGTCTCACAATTAATTCTAAACTAAATCAACATGGTTTTCCCCTTAAATTCATTTCATGCAACTTGCATTTTTATAGTCTATCTTTTGTTACAGTATCAAAACCCTTTACAGTGTTAATTGCCTATGGATAGAAACATGCAGCATTGCATGGACATCAAACTAGTATAAGATCAATAGCATATCAGTCTTATTCACATAATCTAACCAACAGAATCCACCATAGGTTTCTACAGAACAAGAACTTCTCTTATTACAAAACAAAACAAAACAAAACAAACCCTTAAGACATAAAATCACATGTAAAGTAACATTTCTAACATTCATTTCAGAAACGAATGCCAAAAAGGAGAACCCAAATTCTAGGATTATTAAAGTTTAACATAGTACAGACTTTTTGAGGAGCACCTAATCACTCTAGTTATAACTGGTGGGAATTGTGGATAAGAAGATAACAAGAACTCTGAAAATTAAATTATTCTGGAGGTTCCACTCCTTCCCTTTGTCCTAAGTATCAACTGAATATTTATAATCATGTACCTTACAGTAATATATAGTGCTTTTGCAAATTTGTATGTATTTATGCATATATACATACAAAGATTATAAAGCTAAATTTGGAAGGCTGCTGAAAGCTTTCGAAAGCGTATTTGGTACTGTTGGCATTCATGAGGAGTGTGGGCACCACTTCATCAGTTTCAGAAGGATCTCTCATAACTGTAGCATGCTGGGAATTCAAAGACACCTTCATGGCTTAGCAGTAAACAGCACAGCTTCAAGAGGCTTTGGTGGAGATTAAGTCTTCCATTTGTATAGTTTTTTACAAATTCCCATGTATATACTGTTGCTAAGCAAGTTACCTGTGGTACCATGGTGTCCTGCTTTAGTTACACTGAAACTGTGCAGAAGGTGAGTACCCTTTCTGGTGTACATCCTGGGTTAGACTGAGGGGTTGAGCAGAAAACAACACTGGGTTTCCAGTCCGCAGTATATATAGAGGCAAAGGGAGAAGAACAGAAATGGAAAAATATCATGTAGACTGAGATATTGCTGTGATTCAAAGTCAGAACACAGTAATTTCATTCTTGATTTCTTTTTCCTTCTGAAACTGTGATGATGCAGTCTTTAAAAAAATAAGACAATACAGGAATAAGTCTAACTAATGGCTTTAAATGGATATAAAAAAAACTACGTAGGCATCTGCATAAAAAAAAATAAAGATTCTTTGATGTGTGTCATATTTTCATTTTTGCAATTAAAATGGCTTTTGAAGCTCTTTGGCATTTAATTTAAGCCTACAGAGTATAAAATTGTGCCATCCCTTACAGACAGTCCCTATTTAGCACAAACAAGGTCATAAGGATCAACAGGCTTACAAAAAAATGGTAATTTAAGTTTTCAAATATATAAACTTAACTCTCTTTATTTAGAAGCTTACCAAAACTATGACATACAATCATCCTTTCGGGTTGGGTTTTTTTTTTTTTTTTTTTTAGCTGCATAATCAGGGATTGCTTGGTGTTTGCTAACATCTTTTTACATAAACATAAACTGGGAGACACAGTAACTGTTTTTCACATGTGAAAACACGTGAACAGGAACCCCATGTTCTGTTCTGAAAGACCTATGGGATTCCTCACCGAAAACATTTTCCTGTTAAAAATCCGTGGTATTCCAGCCTATTGTCCTAATTGACATTCCTTCCAGATGTCAATTATTCTGACATCTCTGTACTCAAGTGTGGTCTGCTCATGTCTTAAATATGAGACAACTCAGATTGCATGATGTTAAGTTTTTCATTTGAGAATGACATTTAGAGGAACTTAAAAGAATTATTTCAAAAAACATCAGATTATGTTATGAAGTTGCACCAAGAAGTACAGTGCAAATATATTATGAAATAGTAAATGCAATTATTCCAATTGTACATAGGAATCTTTACAAATATTTACTAGTAAAACTTTCAGTTTCCTAAAAAGGCACTAGATATAATGACAATCAAAATATTGAATGCATTTTGACAGCAATACTATTAGTATGCATCTATTAGCTATCATTGCCAATTGACATTTTTCTATCATTTCCATTTGATGGCAATTTTTGAGCTGTAAACTGCATGCAAACAAAAAAATATGTATGTGTCCTTGTTACAAATAGAATTAAGTTTTTCAGTAGGAGAATAAAAAATATGTCATGAAAGTATACTGTTGTTAAATCTCACGCACATATGCACGTACACATACATGGACGCAAATCGACTTCTTACTTTGCTTCCTAACTGTTTTACTATACAGCATTGCATTTTACCAGCAATGTGCTAAATCAGATTTAGCTAACAGGTGCTCTCCAGGCTGTGGACAATTACATCATAAAAATGTATTACAGTGCTCACTCTTGGGAGTAAAGACTTTTGCTATAATAGTGAAATGTATTATATGAAGTGGAATTTCTAATGGACTTCAACAGAGCTGACTCGAATGCATAGTGATATATCAGGGGTAGTGCCACAGAAGAAAACCTCATAGGAAGGATGTAATTTACTTAGTAGAAACACTT
Source organism: Pedionomus torquatus (assembly GCA_013398155.1). Lineage (NCBI taxonomy): Eukaryota > Metazoa > Chordata > Aves > Charadriiformes > Pedionomidae > Pedionomus > Pedionomus torquatus. The sequence goes on along the minus strand of VZRU01003251.1, from coordinate 671,191 downwards.
ATGCTTTCTACTGCATATATTTACTACAATAAATCAAATGGACAACATATTTCCAGTTTGCATTTTTAACTGTTACCATTGTGGATTTTTTTTTTCATTATGTAGTTTCATTATCCACTCATACCTCTGAAAAATGAGAAAATGAAGGAACACAGAGCTGGCAGATTTAAATGGCTCTTAGAGTAGTACTTCAACATCAAAACTGATCAAGAGCAAATTGTTTATACAACCTTTGCTTTCACCACCTTCACTAACAAATAGTATTAGCAAATGAGTCACGTTAAACCACTTAAACTTAACTCTGAATAGGAGAGGAAGAATTTCCTTCCAAATTCATATTTTATTAAGGGTTGTCTTTTTAGCCAAGTTATCATGTTAAGGAACATAGAATTTGGATTTTGTTTTTAAACCAAATGTTATGAATTAGTAAAATGACATTTTCAGGAGATCAGTAGTATTAGTTCCCTTGCTGAGATTTATTCTCTTTAGAGAGAATTTTAAATATCTAACTTAATTTTTTTTTTATATTCTCTGCCTTTCAAAACAAAAAGAAATTTCTTTAACTGTAGTGATTCATTTTAGCAGGCATAATTGCCTTTTCCTTGTTTTTCAGTTATGTCACACTTTGTCCATAACTGCATTCAATCGTTAGATTGCATTGATCTTAAATGTTAGTCTTGTATCAAAAGATGATTCAAAACCATCTTCTCGATAGATCCCAATGGAATATGTCCTCTGTAGAACTGTTAATCACAGCTAAGGTCTAGCCTTCCATGTCCTGCTCTAATCCTGTGCTTACTGCATGCACTTTACATCAATTTTTTCCATACTTAGATCTTATCATGTCCTTTGTGTTGACACTGAGAATAGTGTAGGCTTCCAATATTTCCCCTTGCAGTTTCCTGGTACTGTGTCCTGTAACTCACATGAGGACCTCTAATGTACATAACTGATGATAACAAAGACGTTATCTCCCATACTTCTACTTATGCTGTAGCAATACAAATAAGCATATATAATAACATATATAATAACTGTTGGTAGATTTGAAGGGCCTAGCAACGTTGTCTTTGATTTTTCTTCACAAATACCCATTTATGTCCAGTGGTAAGTAGACTAAAGCGAACTAAGTGGTTTCATTTTGGCAATCACTTACCAAGACTCGGACAACTTTGGGTGATACAGAAATAATAAAATATCTGACTTTTAGAAATATAATCGAAAGGTCAGGCTGGAAAGACAAGTGACATAAGAAAATCAGTAGTGATAGCCCCCCATCTAGTCTTTGACACTATAACACAAACAACAAACCAGAAACCCTCAAACTTCTAGGAGTGACCTACCTCTCAATGAAGGACTCATCAGTAGAAAGATCTATACTCTTCTCAGTTACAAAACATCTAGTTGGCATTTGATGTGTATTATCAGCTTAAGTGATTTGATCAAAAAGTAAAAGAAGTAAAGGCAGGTAGAAAGAGGCAAAACACCCACCCGAAATAACAGTCTCCTCAGCCCAACACACCTTTTAGTGCACTCCCACTCCTGGTAGATAAAGTTTTAATGCTGTTTATTAAGAAGCCATCATTGAAGTATACTTTCGGTTATGTGCAGAGAGATCTTGTCTCTTTTATCAAAACCTGGTTATTTTTCTACATTTTTCTTGTATTTGTGTATTTATAGTAAGCTCCACCTGGCTTGAGGCCCTCCTATAACCTGCCCTTAGTAGCTACACGGCTTGCATGCAGCAGGAGGAATTCACCCATTGACTGAAATAATGGCTTGCAGCTTGGTTTCATTCAGTATTTGCTCAAGCATCCAGCTGCTACAGTTACAATGAGCTGGAGCTTTTGGGAAGTGCTTCCTCTGAAATGGCATACTTGTAATTTTTCAGGCAAGGCTTGAATCCCCAAAGGGTTTTCTTGATTTAAAAACCATTTACCCCCATGTAATAATTTGCAGTATTTCAACTATCTCCTGATTAGTTCACGAAGGCACATTTAAAAAAAAAACAAAACAAAACAAAACAAAAAAACAAAACAAAACAAAACAAAATGCTTGCTTTATTGTGCTTCAGGAGTCTTGTTTTGCAGAATTTATTTGCTTGGGTTTATGGCCCAGGTAAGAATCTCAGTATACTAATGTATAGAAAAATCCCAAATTAAAAAATCTGTGTCTGCTGGGTAGGTGGTAACACAGATGTTGCTACTTCAGTACACAGTTAGCAGCTTGGGTTTCTAATCTATGCATACTATTTATTTTCTAAAGATAGCTCTTGTGGCAGTAAAACACTGGATTAATATCACTTGAACTATGTTGATTAGCAGCAACCGAAAACCTGTCCCATCCTTTGGGAAGGAGTGAATCAGTGGTCACAAGAACATTTTAAGCAAAACACAACAGTGTCATAAGCAGGAGAAAAACACCACAGCATTCTGCAAGACAACTTTACGGTATTTTATAGGCTTTCACACCTTTCTATTACTTCATTATTTTTACCGCTAGTATTTTCATTCCCTTTATTAGCAGATTTCAATTCCTTATCCCTATTTAATGCTCACCATAATAAAAAAACCTCATAATTTCCAGAAGACAATAAAGATAGAAAACGTAAAAGTTGCAGAAAACTTAAAACATTGTCAGAAAAGAAGCTGTTAAGGATTTTTAATTACAGTTTCTCTCTGCTGCTTTTTCTGTAATGGCTTGAATTTCCTTCTGAGATCTGGATATTTTTTCTGATGAAGTATTGGCTGTCTTAATGTTACTAAGTATTGAACGTGCTTTTCATTTCTACTTGCTATGTTTCATGCAGCCACATACTAAAAATCTTATCAGCTGGCTCACATTAAGAAAGGTCACTGCAATGGAGGGGCACACTCCTTTGCAGTCCCTGTGAGTTTCTAGAAAGGGGAAGGCATTATTCAGCTGGAAAAACTTCCTGCCTCTCAGAAATCAAGCACTACTAGAGTAACATAAGCTAGCTGAAAGATTTCTAACGGAAGAAAGATTTTCCTTTAAAAATGCTGGCATACAGAAGTAAAAAAACCATGCCCACGGAGTATACAATTTTCATCAATAATATGTGACAGTAGGAGGGAAGCATTTTGGCCTTCCTTACCCATTTTTCCTGGCAGCTTGAAAGATGGTTGGTTGGAGGACTGCTTTTGGAGGAAACAGGGAATCACTCTGTTGATAATTTATGTCTCCAACAATTTCACAGCATTCTAGAGAAAAATATATTCCTTTTAGTGTTTTGGTTATTTTTCTCCAAATGGGGTTTCTCCCATAATCTACCAACATTTTCGCAATATCTACTTTCTCTAGTGGAAACAGTTTTCACCTGTTTTCTTGTGAAAAGCTCATCAGTGATCTATTTATTAGCCTTCAAATCATAAATAATTGCTGTATTTCAATCTCTTTCCATGTTCAGGCTTCCTTCTGTCATTTTAAGCCAAACTCTGTTATATGACAATAGGTCTAGCACTACTGACATTGAAAATTAATGAAAAATTTTAAAACATTTACCAGTTGGTAATAACTTCACCTGAAGTACATACATCATTTAAAAATTTAACTACTGGGGAGTTTGAAGGTCTGACTGTTCTCCTGAGAGTCATATATCTCAGGAAAACCTAGGAAGGTTCAAAATGAAAAATTGGAATTTCTTGACTGATAGCATGTATGCATGACAGAACGAAGAATGATGGCTCTTATTCTATGCATGAGGATAACACACATTTGCCACATCCATGCTTTCTTCCTGACTCAAGGGTTACTAGATCCTTTCTTGTGGTCAAAGGGAAGTCAAAAGGAATCTGCGTCCTTAAGGCACTGTACTCCTCTACTGGAGCCGAAGCTCAACACCAGATGGCACCTAAAGGTCATACAGTAGCCTGCATACTAAAAATAGAAAATTAAATTTTAGTTTGAAGAAAGATGAATAAACAGAAAAGTCATTGAGTTATGACTACGATCCAGCTATGTACAAGCTAAATTTAAGAGATCTTATCAGAATCAAACTATTTCTGTACAATGTAGACACTACATTTTGATGGCGGGGGAAAGGAGGAAAAGCAAACGGAAAGGTTTTGTAATATGAAGAAAGTTCCAAAATTTTCTAGAAAAGGTAAAGCCCATGGACAAAAATCATTGAAGAGTGTGTGCAGAACTCAGTACCATTGTTCTCTTGACACCCTCTCATCAGGAAGAGTAATGACTGGGCATGAAAAAAAAAAAAAAACAGTGCTGGATTTTGCCTGATTTCTCCAGTGCATTGCACAATACATGTGTATTCATGAGAAAACATATTAAAATACACTTCTCAAGAGTAAAATCTAAGTCTGAAAGAGGAATAAATAAATAAGTGTTTGAACAGACCAGTAATGGCTGCCATTCCACAGCTTTCCTCTACTCCCACTACATAAACATCAGAAGAAAGGCTATGCAAAATGTCTTAAAAGCTTTTAAATATGGTTTCCACTAGGGTAATTCTTTACATGTCTTCCAGAGAAAAGGAATAGTGCTGCCTCTGACGGCTAAAATCTAATACTCGGGTCAGGTTTCACAGCAGTGAAGAAGCAGCAGCCTCTTAAGTACGCATGACTACCACCATAAAAGTTAAATATAAGTTAAAATCAATATCAGGAATTACACTTGGAAGCAAATGAAGCACTGGAAGCAAATTAAGTTTATAGAGTTCTAATTTAACGTTCCCTGCACAATAAGCTCTGCAGAAAGTACATTAGGGCCCAGCCTGGAGGTGACAAAGATACAGCTGACTTATGTGAAGTCTATATTCAAGACAAATGGTCAAGACTCTCCAGAGACTCAAAGATGAAGGGCTAGGCACTTGGCTGCTGCTTCTGCAGTTCAGATAGTTACAGAGATCCCCTAAAGGGAGAAGGAAAGAGATAAAATTTACCTCCCTCCTTTTATACAGCAACTGTGGACATAATCATTCGAAGCCTGATCAGTAAAATCGATACAGCAGAAAATTATCCACAGAGTATTCATAAAAAATGTTTTTCATGCAACTGTGGGAAATTTTTCTTGCCTGCTGCAGGTAGTTGTCTTCTAAGGAGTTTGGTCTCATGATCTACAACTTTGGGCCAGTGTCTGCCTCAGGGTCAAGCCATCCTTGTCTTTCCAGACCTATTCCACAGAGGGAAAGCAAAATACAGAAAGATAAAATTACTTTTTGTTCATTTTCCTTACCAAGATTGGAAACAGAGTATCTTGCCCAGAGGAATGCTTTATGGGTAAGCTGGAAAAAGCCCATACAAAACTCGCTAATATTGTTTGAGCTTATGGTGCCATATGTGGCTACTTAGCTGGTTTTGATTAGGAAGGTAGCATACATGAAATCAGTCCCCTCTAAAATTAAAAACAAAAACAAACCAAAAGAACACAACCCCACCCACAGATGATAGCCCATAACTAGAATTTATGGTTATAAGAAGTCTAATTCAGTGTCCACAAGTTTTCTAAGAGAACATAATTAGCATGCCATCAACATACTATGTATATCAGAGTGAGCAATTCCATCCAACATGTTAGCATTTTAGCTTTCTGTGAGGTATGGGGGGAATAAAGATAGGGATGTTTTGATCTTTCTGCTGTTGAATTTCTACTGTCTGCTTTCATCACACTTTCTTTCTACAGAAGAGCTAATGAAAAGGAACAGAAACCCTACCCTGAATTGCGTATAATTCTCCATTTATTTCTGGAGTTTAGGAACAAGCCATGGGATGAAATTTCTGTCACATTCAAGTACCGGGGTTTGAAGGGCTGTTTCAATGGAACAGAATGTCTTATGATTTTTCCTGATTGGTTTTGTGTGTCACCCCCCTGCAATACATATAATGAAAACACAGGAATAGAACACAATAATCTAAGGGCTGAATTTTATTCATTTTGGCATGCAATCTAAATATGTCATTTAACTGCCAAGAGGAAAAAAAAAAAAAAAAAAAAAAAAAAAACACAACAAACCAACAAACAAAAACCAAACCAAACCAAACAAAAAACACAAAACCACCAAACAAGCCAAACCAAACACCTCTTACTGAAGTCTATGTTCAGTTCCACAGTTTTTACAGGCACATGCAAGGTGTTATCTCAGTGTGCGCGCATAAGGAATTTTAGTCATTTAAAGACACACCGTCAGCATGATTAAGCTGTTGCATTAAAAGCTACAAAAGCCCTCCTGTTTCAAATTGTTAATAACATACTGGGGATTTGAGCACTATGAAAAGCGATACACAGAAAGTCAAACAGCCTGGATGATGGTGAAGAGGAAGCTAACACATAAATAAATTACTTGGGCAGGCGAAGAACAAATCCGCAGAGAGAGGTGGTAACATATTGTCAGAAGACAGCTTCAGGCAAAATAGGTGAAAATCACAAAGAAAAGACATGAAGCACAGAAAGGGAAACAAAATTGCAGAGGAGTAGCAAAAGCAAAGGCCTAATAGTTATTCTGACTAGGACAAGTTGACAGCATGCCAAAAGAATTAGGATCTAATCAGTCTGCGGGGCTGAAGACTGTTTGGAAGAAGGAGAATCAGATAAATGGAATATATGAAAAAAAAAAAAAAAGGCAAAGGAACAAACTGATTTTGAAGGGAATATTATGTTCCTGACAAAAGTCTCTTGAAACAGAAAGGGCGAGACAGACAATTTCTACGGGTACATGACAGCTGGGTCATCATCTCCTCCTTATGCACAGATAAGGCTGCCACCATTTTTAAGACAACCTATTGAAGATACGGGACAGTGCTTGTCCATTTAGTGCAAGCAGATTAAAGGGTCCACGGACAGGAACCTAAGCAGACCCAGATAACTCAGCAGGAGAATGCAAATGACTATAAAATGTATGTCACCTTACTAAATGACAGTAGGTTGAAAAAGTGTAAATTCAATACAGCTGCACTGAATTTTAAGAATGATGGAAGTTTGCATCCCGATACATTGCCACAGCTTTCAACAGTTCTGTGATATTAAATCCTCATAAAAGCATCAAACAAAAATTCATTATTGTTTATTCGCTTCCGTGCATGTTCACCTTCAGCCCTGAATCCACTGCCCACTTCAAAATTACTTGGATTTCTTCGTGGAAAACCAGGATTAATATTTCAGAATAGCCAAAAAATATGTTAATAATTTTGGATGTGTGCTTTCAAAAGCAATTACTTCCAGATTTGCATAACCTCTAAGGGAAAGTACAATCAGTAATGGCCAAGTCATGACCCACAGCTGGGAATACAGTTGTCAGTCATGACACAAAATAAACGGAGAGTCACCTAAGACCCTGAGAGAGGATATCATAGGAACAGCCTGTACTCAGACTCTGAAGATCACGCTACCGTCGTTTGGGTGCTTAACTGTTATATTAAAGCTAACTAACTTAGCTGTAATATACATTCTTCTCAACTATAAGAATAACTATGCCATACATGCCTAGATTCTTTACTAAAGTGCAACCACCTTCGAACTACAGAGGTTGCTTTGAACATCTGTTTCAACAAAATTAAATGATCAAAGCATTAAGACATGTTAATTATTTTCTATGGCACATATGTTTTATAGCATCTCAAATACTACTCTATGGTAAAATTAATTTTTAAAATGACATTTTAACAAAAAACATTTTAACAACAGTAAGTAAACTATCATGCTGCTGTACGTAACCATGCAGCCCTGCAGTACAGGATTGCTGTAGCTAGAACCAAGCCAGAAGCTCCACACTAAGTTTGTGAGGCCTCAGGACTGAGCCTTGTCAGATCTGCTGTCTGAACTTCTCTTGACCTGCTGCAGCTTTGCTTTACTTGGTTGAGCTGTGACAGTAATTTCTCTTACTGACTGGGTGTTTATGGCTGGCCTATTTTACTTTTGTTTATCCTTCTGCAGCACAGCCATAGGTTTATATATACAGACACAGCAGTAAGAAGCAGTTACTCTTCATAGCATGGGATACTTACAGCTCTAAGGCCATGGGGCAGTGCAAAGGAAGCACAGGTCTGGTAGGACCCTAGCAGCCTGGGGATGTGGGGACACAGGATGGGATGCAGAGTAGTACAGGCATGGGAGGACAGGCGGGGCACAGGCACAGAGACCTCACACCCATCAACCACTCATCCGTGGTCAGTTAAAGAAATGCAGACCTGAGCTGGACAAATCTTTTTTTAGGGGCAACAAAGAGAACAAAGAACTAGTATCTAATAAAAGTAAAAGGCAACACATAGCAAATATTAAAATGACCCTGAGCGGACCCTGGCAGGAGGAAGAAGAAACCATTGACAGGAACAACCTGGTGTTCTACCTTCTGAAGGACTCCAGATGCTGCCAACTTACCGTGATATCCCCACTGCCAGCACCAGTGTGAAACCTCTGGCCGTAGGGCCTCAAGGAGCTGAGGAAGGTGGAGCACAGCAGCAGGAAAAGGGCTAGAAGCCAAGAAACATGCACATAAAAATCTTAACTGCATTATTATTCTGTCTTTTTCTGGACTAACAATTAGATTCTGATGATTTCAATTATACTAACAATAAATTTGTGGCCTTACTTACCAAAAACAACGTTTTGAATGTAACATTGCCTAAGAGATGCAAATTTACAGTCACCTTTCTTATAATTAAAAATTACTGATTTCACGGTAGTTCCTTTATGAAGTTACATAAACTCCTATGCTTTCAAAGAACAACCCTGCGTATTTAAGCTGGGGCAGTAAGCACTGGAAGGGAGGCTGCGGGCAGACGGTTGGTCTTCTTGAGAAAGGTTATGTTCACCAGACATTGACGTAACTACCTTATTTAGGAAGAGAAGGAATGACCACTTTAGTTGAAATTTTCATAGATCTAAACTATCCTGTCTGCTCCCTTTGATGATAATATCTCCCTAAAATGACTCTTCAAGGAACACCTGAGGGAATAAGCAAATGTAAGCATGCTTTTTTATTCTAAAGGTGTTGCTGAGGAGTTACTCTAAGTTGTATATGTAATCTATGGCTGAAAGCAGAGGGTGGTTTGAACTAGAAGTAGTGCTGGGGAGCCAACAGTCAGAAAAAAAATCCTGATTTCTATGAAAAAGGAATCCTAGGGGGAAAACAAAAGACATAGATATTATATGGATCTTGTATGCACACTTTAATTTCAAGCTCCAGGGTTGGCTCAGTACACATTATGTTGCTAAATCCCTTTGTGGCATATTAGTCTGTACTGTTTTCAGCATATCTGTTATGCTTTACCTGGCCTGTTAGCAATAACTATATTCGCTCTACAGCTCAATTTAGGATCCAGCACCCTAAAAAAAAAAAAAAAATTCTTTGAAGATTTTCTGCCCATGATCACTATTAGCTGCCTGGAACTGCCACTCTCTGTTTATAGGTTTGGAGGTTTTTTCTATAACATTATTTGAAATCCTGAAAAGCAGGTTTCAAAATCTGGAGTACATTAATTTGAAGATCATTGATCTTTAGGATTTTTAGAGGCAGAAAGCAATTTTAAAGGTCACTGTGTTTCTTTTTCTCAATGATAATTTCTCAAAATAGGTTAGCCTGAAACAGTCCACAGTCACAACTGTAGTATTAGAGGCTAATTCTAATCCCACTTCCATTTCACTGACACTTAGCAATTTAGGAGATCAGCAAATATATGAACAGTTTCAGATACTTGTGAAAATTATTATTGAAAAAAATTACACACTTAACCATCATTGCTTTACATTGGATGAATAATTGGTTACAATATACACATCCTTTTCATTTTTATGTCAAAGATTTTATTCAATCAAGCCTATATTATTTTTCACTTAACTTTTTAATTGATATCAGTACTTCTTCCAAACCACAAATGTCTATCAGCAGGACCATGGGAGAAGAGGTGTGCAAAGCAGGTATAATATATTTGCCAGTTACTATATGGTTAATATGGTTACTGCACAAGTGCTGAATGGATCACCAGTTCCTTTAAATTTGCCAGCCTACATTTTAAGGCTGAGCTTTGATCATTTGCAGACATCTGTGGATTTATATGGGAATTTTCCAGGGCCAGGTAGCCCACCTGCATCTGCAGATGAATACAGAGTCTGAAAATATTATATATAAACCCTGAATACTCAGCTTTTTTCTTCTTCCTTTATCTTTCCCTCTTTTTCCCCAAATATGCAAGCACTTGGACTTTATCATTTCTTCATCTGTATCATGCTGTCATTAAAAAGCAATTTAATATAGCAATGCTGTTTATACAAAAGGATATTTGAGGCCACTTTGATATCCTAGAGCACATCTTCCTGTGCTTCCTCTTCCCAGTTGTAAATTATTTAGTACAGCAAACAGCAATTTAAATGGAAAAAAAATAAATCCTAAACCCCCACACATATACAGAAGCTAAGAGTAAGATTTATCTTAGCAATTTTAGATGACAATACAGTAGGTGTCTTCACCTTTGCTGAGCTTGCCACCTGTGCAGTTAAGGGAGGGCTGTAATCACTTTGCTGAGGTGATTCATCTGACCTACTTCAGACACCTTCCTCAGAATAAGATGAATCATGTTATAGAACTGCTCAGTTTTCCTTGTCTGCTCTAAGGGGACCTCTGTAGACAGCTTAAACCTGAGGACATGCACCCCATTTCAGGTACTTTAAAATAAAATAAAGGAAGAACATTATTTATATATTATATTAATGAACAGGGAAAACCAAGCATACAAGTTTGTTGCTACCACAATGAAAACTGATTACTGTAATAGCTTTCTACTATAAATTATTGGAAAGCAATATTTTTGAAACAATAACCTGTTACTATTCTTATCATTTATTAGAGAACATAGTTTCCATTTTGAAGCGTTTATCTGTCCTTTAAAAATTCATTTACTTCACAGTATACATTTCAGATCCCATTTTTGTCATTAGTTGTCTCTTACATTATGTAACTGTGTGGCTGATACCAGAATTATTTTCATTTATTTTAAAAGAAAATCAGAATTTTAAAAAATATGCTGGTGCATCTTTCCTGCTCCATACAACAATCGGAATCGTAGACCAAGATTTTCCATGCTGAACATCAGTTCTGCTCAACAGAAAGCAGAGCCTGTTCAAGACAGGCTTGTAAAAATCTGGTTCTTTATCTGCTACCTCAGGATTACCATAATGCATTATAAAATGAATCTTGCATGACAAACAGCAGGGAAAGAGAGAGAAAAAACAGACTGCATAACTGCGAGTATCAGAGCGGGTAGTTCCTGATCCCTGAAGAATGCTTTTAGGCAGTGAGACTTTCAGCTATTGTTTTCCTCCACTTTTTGGGTGGTCAGGGCACAAGCCGAGCTTAACCGTGCAGCTGAAGTGCAGTGTTTACAGCAACCCCCACGTACGCTGATGTGTTTAAGTAGTAAATGCACTGCAAGAGGAAAGACTGTGGCTTGCTGCAGGCAGATTCCTACATTTCCCCTTGAATCATTTTATTGAGTCATCGTTTGATGATTATCACTAATGGTATTCATTTGATCCTAGACACTGACCACAAGGTATGGTTAGCAGCTCCAAGTATTCTAAATTTTTTTTAAAAAATTAATAAAATAATCACAGAAAATACAGTGTTTTTTCAACTTGCAATGCTAAAATGAGCTCTTTTTTTTTTTGCCATTGAAAGTTGCTAGCCTAAGTTCTTCATCCATAAAATGGTGAAAGCCTTCCTTACGAGAGAACTATGCTGACCAAAAAAAGCCATTCTGACCCAAGTTGTGATAGGAGGAACAAAGGGGAAAGTAACAGTGATGATAAGTGGCAGCTTTGGGCAAGCACACTGAAGTCCTCCTAAGTAATGCCCAAAAAGCACTGCCCTGGAAAGCTCGAAGGCCTGAAAGATACAGGAAAGCTGGAGTACTCATGTCCTGAGCCTTAAGTAATAGTGCCCCCTTAGAGCCGCTCAGGTGCAGTAGACTGGGAGGACTCATAAAGAAACATAAACTAGTGGACAGCTGTGATTCAGTTTCCTAAACTGGATTCAGTTTTCTATAGTCCATTCATTATTCTGAATGTGTCAAGGGGTCAAGACGAAAAACAATATGTTGTATCCACAGCCCCACAATTAAGATGCATCAGGGGCTGATTTTGAGCGTACTTTGAATAGCAGATTTTAGTTCTGATGTTTCCTAGCATGCCTGAGTTTGTCTTTGTGTTGCAATGTTCTTTTAGTGATATTTCTGCATGCAAAATATATCTACCTATTTACACCCCAAAAATCTGTTCAGTCTTCTACAAAACAAAAATAAAAATGTAACAGGTGTGTAACTACAGAAAAATGACAAATTTTAGCAACTTAAGGCAGTGCTTTTAATATCTGGCAACTACATAAGTTACAATAAAACACTGAAGTTCAATTGCACATATATTTTACAGAAAGATTATGAAGGAGATAGAAAAATGTTTTTCTACAGGTGAAATTCTATTTACCTTTTAATTATGGATGAGTCTGATTCATTTAAGTCATCCACAAACAACATATTGTCAGACACTGGCCATCTGTTGAGAGAATTGCTACATGTATTTTTGGGTTGGGGAAAAACCCTAACTCCTNAAAAAAGCTAAAAGAGAAGTTGAAGGCTTCTGCTTAACATGGCTTCTTGCAAAACTGTCAGGGTGCATAAAATGAATGCAGGAAGATGTTACAGTTGGTTTACTGTGACAGAGCACTGATATTTTCACCTCGCGTGGTGGATCATCCTGGGATCACACTCCTGAGGACGTACAGGGTTAGGATGCAGTATGCAGACCTGCTGCAGCAAAGAATCTGCTTTGACTAATGAGCAGAATAGCAAAAAGAAAACAAGATCTGACAGTTCCTTGATACTAAATGGTGCGACCTAAGCCCGTATCTGTCAAGGTTTTTGCACTGCCAGAAGGGAGATTTGGGGGCTTTGGAGCAAGAGAAACAACTATAATGATTTAGACTTAACCTCAGCAGTGCCCTGGACCATTATTTAATGATGACTCACCTTGGAGTATGCTAGTTAAATATTTTGATAAATGGAGGAAATGAAAGTTACTGGTCCCAAGTGTCCTGTTGTACATAAATAAAAGAAATAGTTGATAAAACAGTATGAAAAGGCAGGTAGGTAGCTTTTAATTATTCCCCAGGTGACAGGAAATAAAACAGGCAGTGTAAATCTACTAAAAGGTGTAATTATCTCCAGGTACCAGGCCCACATGAGACATTATCTAACATCTGCAAAAGCTACAGCGTTGTTTGTTTTCACTTGTTGCATCCATAGCAAATATTACAGCAAATGACTAAAAGCAATAGGCAGTTACTGCAGGAGAATAAAATGCGGAGGGAAAAACAGAACTAATGTCTGAGATTTGTGTAAGGGCATGGAATAAGAGCCAATATGATATGTCAGACTCACTGGGCAAGGAGCTCAATTAAATATGCATGGTATTCTTCACTAAATGTAGTACATCTTCTATGTGCTCAGTGAAAATATTCTGCTGTGTTGCTGACAACCAACAAGTTACCCAGGGCCCTTACAGAGCTGCCTCGCTGTCCTCTGAGGCTCAGCAGTGATGCTAATCATGACATCCTGCACAAACCCAATCATGTCCATCAGGTCTGGCACCTCTCCCATCTGCTCAGCACAGGGAGGTATCCTGTGGACACCTTGCATGTGAAATCAGGCATGCAGCAATACTAAAAAGTTGAGGTATGAGCTGCAAAGAAGATGCCAGTCAGAGAAGCCAAAAAGCAAATTAGTTTTTGTGCTCTTTTTGTATGAATGTGAAAATAGAGACATGATACTAAGTGACATCCATCAACGTCCGCAGATGAGATAGGGCATGTATCTTCTATCAAGGGAATAGCTGTGTTCAGCTGGTTGAGCCTATGAGATCAGGAACATTTACATGTTCTGTAGAAAAGGAGCTTTCAGGACCAAATGGTAATAGCCTAAAGAGTACTTCAAATGCCGAGAAAGCAATGTTGATGAGTTTTAAAAAATGAAAAGTTGTTGTCTTTCTCACACTAAAACACAGTAATATAATAGAGAATTTCACTCCAAGTTATATAAATTTTAATACTGAATTAAAAATTTTGCATTTAATTTTTAGAGTCTCGCAATAGATGTGAGCTTAAGTGAGTTAACCTAGTCTTCTTTCAGTGCTCCTAAATACACAGACATTTTTCCCATACTTTCCTGTTATGATTTAGAACAAAGGCTTGTGAAATAAGCTTTCAAAGCTTTTGATATTGGAAGAAGCTCTTGCTTGGCATAATATTGGGAGAGATTTTTACTTACTGTTACTGCACAATATATTTTATAAACAGAATGATATATATGTTTAGGACTTTACTTTTCCTCCTGTAAACCATGGTCTCAGTCAAATGGTGGATATTAGTCTACTAAAATGAATGTTATTTCTGAATTCCAAACATTAACACTTAAATATTACACTTTTTTTAAACATGAAGGTTCCAAAGCATTAGTTACTACTCAGAAACTTAATTGCACTTAAGACCATCACCTTACAAAGCCAGTATATACCAGTAGATATTAATACCAGTAATAGTGAAGTGGGTGAGTAATAAACCCACTAGTGCTACTATAAAAAATATACACAGCATGTTTATGTGATACCTATTAATGGCATGTTTGAAGAATGCCAGCTTGACAAGTCATTGACAAGTACTGGAAACTTAAGTCTCAAGAATATATGAGACATGACAGAGGCAGCACAAGTTCTCCCACCCTTCTTTCCCAATACTCTTCAACCCTGACTTACCATATTCTGTGGAAAAAATGCATTTGCTATGCCTGCTCCACAGTTGTTATCTGTGAGCGACCACCAGCAGGCCTGCTGGCTAGTGCCAATTTTGACAGTGGATTATGTTGTGAAATGACATTTGGGTTTTGTCCTTGCTCAATAGCAAACAGTGTTAAGGAAGTAGGTCACAAGACAAATTCCTAGTATAGGAAGGCAGCAGAGTTTTATGGGCAAACAGCTTTAATCTGTCCTTTTCTTTTAGGTTATGTTTGCTTACCAGGGGGAAATAAGGGGGGAGGAAAAAGTTTACCTGCCTGAAAGGAAGGAGGCTTGTGTACAGAGTGGAAAAAGATTTGATTGCCTGAAAGGAAAAGTGCCTATTAGAAAAAAAAAAAAAAGATCACCTGAGAGAGAAGTTTACCCACTTGCTTCAAAAAGCCTGTCTGCTTCCAAAGAAAGAATTTACCTGCTAGGATTCAGCTCACTGACTTTTCTGCCAGGTGCTGGAAAGCAAAATGCTGAAACAAGGTCTATACTCATTACTTCTGCTGCTATCACACAGTCAAAACAAGGCCATCAATTAATTTCTGCACAATAGCCTTAAAGAGGCTTTAAAATCTACCGTGCTTTACTCACTGCTTTCAAGGTAATCCTGGAAAGTGAAGGTGCTACGAGAAGTGCTAATCTTTTCATCTTTTTTGTGTGGGTTTAAGAAGGGAACAGAGTCTAGAAGTTATTCATCACTTACAAGGCATAACATGAAATTTTCTTGTGCTTTTGAAGTGATTCCCCTGAATATAATTGACTAAACTGATTAAAGCAACTGTTGAGTTGAAAGTCTTCCAGCCAAGGTCTGAAAAATGCCTTCCTGTGAAATGTTTAATATTTCTTTTTGTATGATCTCCTTATTAGGCTGCTCAACTCTATATCCTAGGGAAATTACAATTTTTCAGGAAACTGGATTATATCTCTTCACCCTCTCTATAGCTGACACCATTTGCTTGGGTTTTTGTTTTTAGAACTGGACATTTTATTTCAGACATTTTATTTTTTGGAAACTTGTTTCTTCTACAGCATATCTGACTGCTTCATTTTTACATGTCTTAATTTTCAGTGCCCAGCCAGACAAAATTTTATGCAAAATAAAGAATTTTTGTTTAAAATCAAATCATTACCAAGTATAAAAATTTTCAGTAGAAGGAAAACACAGAAGACATTTTTAAATACTGCATTTACCCCACTAAACCGTGGATTTTTCCTTCATTTATGAAAATTTCGCAGGATGATGATGTTGGAAGGGACCTCTAGAGGTCATTCTATGCAACCGCTCTGCTCAAGCAGGGTGATCCAGTGCAGCCCACCCAGGACGATCTCCAGGTGGCTTTTGAGTATCTCCAGCAATGGAGACACCATAGCTTCTCCTGGCAACCTGTACCACTGTTCAGTCACCCATCAGTACTCAGTACACATCTGTACCTATGTACACATATGCACACCTATCTATTTTACAGGTATTTTATATCTCTAGATACTTACTTCATTTATGGATTTACGAGAAAATACATAGTATTTGTATCTGTGTGTTTGCACATACAATACAGTATTTTTTAATTCTGTCTCAGTAAAAAGACCAAAGACCACAAGCCACCTTACACTAACCCTGAGCCTAACAGTTTTTATAGCATCACTTCTGTCCTTATTAATCCCTAACAAATCCATTTTGGAAAAAGAAAAAAGCACAGACAAATGAATGCCTGTTTTGCATTCACATATTTGGGACACTGGTGCAGCTGATTTGCATTCACACTTGGGTAATCTGGGAGGCACTTTTTAAAGTGGGTGCAGTCCTAGATGCTCAAGTGCATTTACCATGAAGTCATAATAGACAGGCATTTACACACAAGCTTATTTTCTACCCCAAGAAGAGTCAAAATCAGAAGGCTTTTTCAACAAATGTGCATTCGTGTTCAAAAAATAATATTCCCTCTGTCTAATTTTAAAGCAAGAATAAATTTGATATAGTGGTGTACTGATTTTAAATGCCATCTGATTAATATGCTTGCTCCATCTGTAGAAGGGGCAAATGGAGCCCCTTTTCCTGGGCCCTCTTAGGTCCCAAACAGAGAACTCCTCAGACTGTACTGCTGAAAGGCTAATCTGGAAACCAACTTGCACAAGAGGTGGCAATGTGAGTTTTAGAATCAATTTTAAAGCCTTCAAAAAAGTATAAGCCTGTGGAATACTTGCTACTTTATTATATTTATCTATATACTTTTAGACACTATTTTATCTATTCATAGTTCAGCAGGTATGCCATGCTCATCAGTTTCCAAATTATTTGCTGGCTTCCTGGCACACCTCTTAGTTATTTTTATCTGATATTTCAAATAAATTACAAAATGCCTTGAATTGCATGATTAGTCCATTATGTATTCTGTTTATTACAATTATATGAACTTTTGATTAACCTCCATAAGTTTCATGAATAAATTACCTGGATCAGGGGAAACTGCCAGTTAATCTTACAATGTTCCAGTGGGGAGTTTCCAAGAGATTAATCTGCCTTTTTTAGAGGCAGCTTTTTTCATCCCAGCTTCCTTTAGAAGGAATACATGCTGCTGCTGCTGCTCAGTTGTGATGAAGAACATGTGAATACATTTAAACCCACTCAAAGTGAGTGGGTGCAAAATTTACTCACAGAATCACATCTTTGGAAGACTATTTGTGCCCTTTTAAATGTTGATGGCACAGTCACTCTAACATGATGAGGATAAATTGTGCTAATCATAGTGAGTCTCCCAAGCTGTGCTATATTACAATGCAGAGATTTCTTCCCAGTACCTTCTGTAAACAGTGTTGAACAATTTCTTGTTGAGAAATCTCGAAAACATTTCTACCATGCACAATACAATTACCAGGAAGAAAACTCATAAGACTAGATGGTTGCCAAAGACCTGGCTCTGCTTTTGCCCACAACTCCTTCCCACTCACAGGTACACATTTCGCAGCAGCCTATTTCTTGTGTGGCAAGTTTCATTTAGGCAGATGGACTGTCACTGCCAATTCCATAAAGTGATCAAGAAAACAGAAGAAAAAATGGTGGGAATCTAGCCTTCAGGTACAGAGGAGGGTGGAGTCAGTAGGAAATGCAAAGACTTCCAACTTGCCCACTGAATTGATCACACTCAATATCCACCATGTATTGTAAGACCGGGAAGAGAGGAAAAGTAGAAGAGCTTTCTCCTGGCCTGTCAAGAACAAGAAAGAAATCTGCAGAGATTAACTGTTAGTAAAACAGAGATTAGGCAGAGAAAGGACAGACACTGGAGAAGGGTCCTGCTGGCCCTTTGATTAAATGTACAGGAGAAGACCTATGAATCTAGAAGAAAAACATGAAATCAACCTACTAATCGTAATGACATAGGATCTATCTAAAAGAGATGAGAAGCATCTACAGGAGCATCTCATTGCTTCCCTATCCAGCTAGTGCTGAATACCATCATGGTTACAAAACAGCTCAAAACAAGAAAGCTTATGCAGCAGATGAGCATGAGGTGCTCAGGAAGGGAAAATGAGGTTTGAGAGACCCTGAGGGAACACCAGTGAGACAGAAAAGGTGCTGGGTGAGCCATCAGAACCCACTAGTTGGGAAGCACTGGCCTGGCTGCAGTGGTGTACAGCTGTTCCAAACAGATGTTGGTATAGCATGTATAGGAAATTCCATCCTCTCATAGTTAATCTTTGAAGACAAAATTTATTAAGTATTTCTTAAATAACCAAATATATAAGGTCCTGTGAGGCCAGAATAGACCTTGAGTTCGGTTCAATTTTGCTGGAAAACTACTGGGAATGATCATCTATTGAGCCTGGGCTATAAATATTATTATTAACATACTGATTATATCTTTTTCTATGCTGCATTTTCATAAGAGATAGACAGAGATGGTGCCAACTACTCTCAATAGCTGGCAGAAACAGAGAGCTGGATGAAAACCAGCTGGTTGCAGCTCAGAGTAGAAAGATAGATGGCATTCAGAAGAAGTATTTTAGGAATAAAATATTGCACCAAACTATTCCTGAGGTGTTTTTACATTAGACAGAAATTTCTGTGGGATTCACAGATCTATTTGGGGTCAGCTTTCCAGAGTAAAAGGTAACACTGCAGATCGTTCACGTTTTCTCTTGGGGATGACTATACTCTGAATAATTGTGTTTCTTTTTCTGTGATCTGTAATCACAGGAGTCCCAGGATGTCTGCAGTAGAGGAAAAAGTGTCAGGGCCAAGCACCACAATGACATTACTCTTCTCAGTGAATACCAGGGTGCAAGATGACTGAAGACAAGTGAGAGCCAGGAGACACAAATGAAAATAAAAGAACAGGGAACAAAGTAGGAAGCATTATTCTAATGGTCAACAATATCAGATGCCAGAAAGCACACGAAAGAGACAAGAAAAGGGAAATCTTTAGGTGTTACAAGGATAATGTTTTTAAAGTAAATCCTGAGGACAGATGGTAAGGTTGTAGAAGATGTGATCTCTATGAGCTAAAGTCAGGAGCATTAGAAGTATAAAGACACATGAATTTAAATAAGAAACCTACTTATTATAAAAACTAACAATGCATGCAGTTGAATTTCACTGGTATTTGTTTAGAGCAAACTTTCCAAATAAAGTAAGAAATACATAGGGTACTATGAGCCTTTTGGTGTAATTTCCTTCTGCTTCCCAGAAACAATAAAATAATATACAGGAGTTCTTTCACTTTCCTCAGCGCAGTGACATTTCACAAAAGGTAAAGCAACGCTGCACCTACTGACTTCCCTTGTCTATTTACAAAAGGAAATGTCATCAAGCATTCAAAATGTCACTACCTGCTGGGATGACGTCACGGAAATGTTCCTTCGCCTTCACATGCTGATGTTTGGAGCAATAAACCCTAATCTTCTTTAGGAGATCATGGTTTGGTAGGCAAACGGCACCGGGCTTAATACCTACAAAATGAATCATGGGAGCAAATACATTTGCAAGGACTGAAGATATTCTCCAAGGAACGCAGACAAATGTTCACTAACATTGTCTGCCTCTTAAGCCAATTATTGCTGCAATACAGACAAAGAGTTGCTGTTTCTGCTACTTAAGCCATCTTGTTACAGTCCTTTAAAAGTGTCATGTACACAGGGAAGCATATTTGTAATCTTTATACTAAGTACACTTCACCTTAATTGCATCACCTCATGAAATTATATAAACAAGACTTTTGTATTTGTGCTAGAGATTTTCTCAAGCTGTAGAACAAGGAATTGCTTACGATTTTCACAGGGTATAGTTAGTGGGCTTAGGATCCAGAGGTTTGGTTTGTCTATCATTTGGTGCAAAACAGACACAGTTCCCAAAACCTAAGATTCCTTTCTGTCATTAAACTTCTCCTGGATTCACATCCTTCTGCTTATTTCTTGCCTGTACTCAGACTTTTTCCTGATTCTTAACAAAACATAAATCTTAAAACTCAGTAATTCTCCAAAGGAACCAATTTGACACATATTGCCTACTTTCTTCATTATCAAATATTTCTATAAACATATATGGGAACAAAAGGTCCTTAAACCAAAATTAACATTATTTTTTTTTCAATTTCAGTTTGTTTTAACCAAGAGACATAAACTGATTCTTGTAGCCTAAGGACTTGCATACGTATACATAAAAACTCAAAGTGAATCTGAAATTGAATTTATAGTAAGATGTTAAAAATATCCACTTATAGTGGCACTTCTGTTTTGCTTGTTGATTCTTTTTAAACAATTTTTCAGTTTCTGATTAAATTACAATTGCATTTAAATAAATAAATATAGCACAACCGTGGTTCTCCTAATCATTCTAACCTGTTATTGCTGCACCCTCATTGTGGCAGTAAACCTCAGAGGTCTTTTGAATACTGAGGACCTATTATGCAAAACCATGTGAAGATACCAGTTTGAGATTTTTAACCTCCCAAATAAAATATTTGCTGAATAAGATATTTCTCATTTGTATCACTGAGAGAGAAGTTTGGGGTATCTATGCAAATTCTCCATTGAAAACACTGGTTTCTATTAGCTTGCAAAAACGAAAAGGTGTCAGTGAAGGACAATTAATTTCTGCTCAGATTTAAGCTGAGCGTCTGGACACTTACCCAAGGTCATTCTGTAAGTCAGTGGCAGGACTGACTGCAGACTTTCCTCCACCTTTTGTGCTTTCAATATCAGAGACTTAACTTTCTCAGATTTCCATAGAGATTTCCAGGCCAGCAGGATTCACTGGAGTTCAGATGAGTTGAGAGCAAGTGCACAGCATATCTGAATCTCCAAAGTTTCTGAAGATTTTCTATCACAGGATTACAGATTTATTTTTAGTAGCTGTCCAACTTCTAATGTGAGTCATAAACCTCAAGTCAAACTGAGTTTATAAAGTTATCAGATAAAGTGCAGATTCTCAGACTTCTAAATTACTCCATTAGCATCAATGAGTAGGATGCATTTTGTGGAGATTTGGTTATACACAATTTAAAATTCATCTGAATATCCCAAAGTTAAATAAAGGAGCTGTTCCCTGGAGATTAACTCAAGAACCATATTCATATTACTTGCTTCAGCTATATCCTTACCAATTTTTCGGGAACATATTTGCTTCTCATACTATTTATAGACAATACTTATTAATGTCCCCATTCAAATTACTATGGGGATGCAATGTCCTGGTCCCACTAACACCCCCCTCCTCCCCCCCTTTCTCAGCTGAAACAGAATTCTATTTGTGGTATTAAAATAATAGGACTGCATCCACATAGTGCAAACAGCAGAGGTTCACTCACAGTGTAGAAAACTAGGAAAAAAAGAAAAAAAAAAAGAAAAAGAAAAAAAAAAAGAAGAAATCAAAAGACAGACAAACCAAACAAACACTCTCAAAACCTTCTTATAATAGGATCTAAGATTATTCAATCTATTATAATGATCTCTTCAATGACTTCCATGCAACTGAAATACTTTATATTACAGCAAATACAATATATATAAGCTATCTTTTTGCAAAAATTAATTAATAAAAAAATGGGCTACATCAACTTTTAGATTTCAAATAAATGAACAAAGACTACAAAAACAATTTTGTGTATGTGAAAGATTTATTATTCTACTAGCTTCCAGGTTAGTTTCCCTTTAACGAAGAATTCAAGAAAACTGAACAGAGTGTCTTTTCTAGCTTTCAAACACTTCTTTCTTAGTTTGCTAAGTCTGTATTTATTGATCTTGAACTGAACTGATTAGGAAGAAAGTGAACTTGTACAGTTCAGGCTAAAAAGCTTTCAAATCCAAATCAAAGACACATCTGAAAGTTTCCAAATCATTTGGTGTAAAATAAAGTACTGTTTGCCTTAGTAATTAAGGAAATCATTACAGCTACATATGTCTTATAGTACCTGGGAAAAAATTTGCTCTCATTGTCACTATCTGGATGAACCCTAGTTTCCCTCATGAAAAAATCTGAGCACACATCCCACTGTCCCACCATTTCCATAAACAGAGTTGTTAAAAAACTTACCTTGTCCTCCAGTCTGAGCAGTTAGAAGCCCAGATGCACAGGGTGTATTGGAAGGTCACCTGTCCTGAAACACAGCCCTGATCAGAAAGAATTAAGAATACATAATTAAAAATGTATTAAATAAATACTTATGTTTTAGCTACCTTATTTTCTCCTGGATAATTGCTTTTACGTTTGCTCATAATTTGACATTACTGAATGAACATTTCATTAAAAGATATTTAGCTTCATACCACAACTATTGAAAGAAATGAGGTGGGTGGAAACAAACGAGCCGTAACCTACTCTCAGTTTCTCTCTCTGGTAGGACACAGCAGTACGTGGCCTATCTGAGAGAAGGAATGTTACTCTGGAAGTATTGCCTCACTAATTGTACTTAGTTAGAATACACAAATTGGCAAATAGATGTTTTAAATCTCCTGGACTAACACCTTCTTCAGGTGTAGAGATCTCCCACGTGCAATCAGCTCAACTTAGTATTTGGCAGCGCCTTGTGGTTTCTTAGGCAGGGTACTCTGGTTTTGGTTCTTGAAAGACAAACCCCAAAGTGGATGTGCAGTTTCTCAGTCACTGAAACTTCAACTTTAAAGAGCTCTGTCTGACATCCTGCTTTTGCCTTCGCTTTCTCCCCCGTTGCTACTTCATCACGCTGACTAGGCTGTACATGAAGCACCTGAGGGACCCTCAGCGAAGTTACAAAACAAACAAATGGGCTCCACATCCACTCACATCCTGCCTGTGAGAGTGCAGCACAGCTCAAGGAAGATTTTAAAAGCACTGAAAGAGTAACTACTTTTTATCTCTACTCTTGTTTTTTCTTTCTGGGACTGGGGGAGAACCACCCACATATGCCCTGTGATACAAAGTTCCACAAGTGTGAACCAAGCAAGAATTGTTACATTTTCAAGATCACGCCAAGCCAAGAATCCATGAGATAAATTAACCCACCAGGCACAGATTAAAAAAAATTTGCTCATCTTTAGCTCCTCCCATCTAATAATCTTAAACCTCATTACAAATAGTACTAATCCATGCCTCATCATGGATGGGAATATTAATAATATTCTTCTGGTATTAAAAATGGTATAAATGAACAGTGTAGCCAGCAGTCTGATTTTCATAGTGTGCCTGTTCATTCATTCACATAGTTTGTGGGTTTAATTATAACAACTGTGTGTTTCTGTTGGCTTGTTACAGGCATAAGTAGCTATTTGCATTTTTAAATATCTTATTTCCATGTATGGTCACTGTTATGTCTATGTGCATAAATTATGTATGCAAGTGCACACACTGTAATGTTCATATATTTATATGAAATAACATCCATGGAGCTAAGCCATACATCCTGCTACATCCACTTTGTGGCAGGACTGGGAATACTACACAAATTGTCAGACTCCCAAGCCTGCAATTTCATCACAGAGCCTCACCTACTAGAATAGGAATGAGGGGAAGATGAAGGAAAGGGCCGAGTCTCATCAGCTCAGTAAAGATAATGGTGATCCATCTCAGACTCCTTTTTGACTTCATTAAATTGTAGAGGTTAAAGGACAAGCCCTATTGTGCCAGAGAACAGATCACCCTAACTACTGACATTGCATGAAATAATCCTGTGGGTCTAGTGGAGTAGCAGAGATTCAGCACCAGTCTTTGCAAGGATTGACCAACATGCCCCCTTTTCATTCAGCTTTCTAATTTGCAATCAATTAAATTGGAGGTTTTTAAGTTACTGGACACCTTCCAAACACTTTTCCTCTCTGGCTACTGAGATGTGTACTTCAGTCTTCTAGGAAACATATAATAAGCCACAAGTGATATTTGTGTTAAAGAGAACAACTAATTTAATTTTTTGGACTATCTAAAGTAACAATTCTCATACAGCCATAACAGAAAGTGCACAGCTATAGGGTAAAAGGAAGTAGCAAAGTGAGAAAAAGCAGGAGCTTGCCTGGAGAAACTGTTTTGTGTTTACTGAGAAGGACTACCAGCCTCTGCACTCATGTTAAACCTAATTTGAAACACCTGAACACATGCCAAAAAGAAAACTCCAAAACCAACAACAGTGGAGGGAGAAGAGAAGGAAGAAAACACAATTCTGCTTCCTCTAGGGCATCAGGAGGCATATGTGAGAGCAGAAACACATCAGAGATTTGGAGCCGAGAGCAGAACTTGATGGCTGGAGCTGAAGTCCAAATTTCCAAGATGAAACCTTCTTCCTTAATAAATTACCTCTCTATGTAGATCCCCAAGCCGTGTAAGTACCTCTTTTTTCATATAAATATGAACTCACATTTCAAGAATGTGACAAGTTACTTCAGTATTTAATTACTTCAGTAATTAATCACATGCATCACAGATTAAGCTTTCTTGAAACAAAGGTCCTCGAGTGGTAGATGTTTAACTGTTAGGTTCTACACATAAGGCAGCAGATGTAACACCAGTACCCTCCCAAAGAATACCTCTAATCTAATTTTTTGCAGTTTAGTGGAACTTAGAACGAGTAGATGGTCTAGTTGGGTTGAGAACCTTGTACTGTCCTACCCTTTGTATATTATTCCTGGTGCAAAAGGAGAATAGTAGAAAAGGAGCAGAACTAGAGATAACAGCGGGTTATTCTGATAGAAAGGGGAGTCCTTAAACTCTGCTGCTTCCTTCCCAGAACAGCTTTATATTTTTATATTGAACTGTCATTGGAAAAAGAAAGGAAACAAGTCAGGTTGCCGAGACCAGAATCAAAACTTATTTCTTCTCTCTGGAGGTGCAAGAAAGTGGCACATAACTGGTCCAAGGCCTTCATCATTCAGTGCATCAGCCCTTTATTATTGAGTTAAACTCCACAGTAGCCTTTGCTGCACCAGGCAGGTTACAGAATACACCTGCAGATAGCGCTGCTGTCACTGATGGTTACGATTACCCACAGAAATGGATCATTTTTAATACCTGGAACAGATAGTAGGTATGTCATTACCTGTACATCTCAAGAGTGTGTGTGTTTCATGTCCTCTTACCCCCCACAGCAATCTTTCCTGCTTTTTGCCATTGCTGTCATTTACTATCAACTGGTGAGATCTGGAAGCTTTATTCTGCTTGAAATAAATTCCAGCTGCCAAATCAGGTGAATTCTGGTTGCATTATGACCCACAAGAACCTGCTTATTCCTCTCTTTGACATATTATCTCTCTATAAAGCATCTTTTTTGACAGCAGTTAGGGACACTAATGTTGGCCCTTGCCCGTCCCCTAGATGATCTATATCAAACAAATCAGACACCCTTTTGTCTGAGCACATGAGCAAGTAGGTGACCCCATTTGAAAATATTCATTAAATGGTTTCATCATTTTTTATATTACTTTAAAGTCATTAACATATTGGGTCAAATTATGATCTCAATTACAGAAGAGTAAATCTGAGGTAATTACACAGACACAGAATATGATCAAAATCTGGTGCAAAATAATTAGAACATTTCAGTTGCTCTTGGTGAAACTTCATTAGCGGAATAATATAAATTAATAAAGACCACCAAAATGGATGATGTCAGAAAATTCACTGAAAATGAAGTCTCAGGTTGCACTTCTCACAGGAAACATATCAAGTAAAGCAGACAAACGAAGCCCTGAGGTCCTGGTACTCCGTGTTAGAGCTACTTATGATCTTCACCTTTTTGGTGGGAACACGACTAATCCATTTGATAAACTGAGTATCAATGACCTTTGTTAAAAATTCATTTAAACCTTACTGAGTAAATGATAACTATTAAGCTTAAATTATGTGGACATCTAATTATCCAGGCTGGATTCTCCACATACCTATTAGAGGGGCACAACCTGTCTTCCCCAGCTTCCCCCTCACATACTCATATTAGCAAGTGTTTATTCTAAATGCAATTACAGACATAAATACATTAAGCAAACTTTTCACTGCTGAAAAAATCAATATGCTATGAAATAGGAAAAATCAGAATTAAAATTGCACATAAACATATTGCCCACTCTACTAACACATGCATGGGGCTTCAGATTTCACTTGTGTCTTCCTACAGGCACCCTCTCCTTCAGCACAGAGGATTAGTGGTACACACAAAGAGAAGCTCTTCCATTTTCTGGCTTTCTATTCAGTACTTTTGTGATACCCTGCATTATGACACATATGAGGGTAATAAAATTAAATCCTGATTTCTGCAGTATTTGACTGCTTCATCAACACTAACCTGTGCACTTATTCCAATAACTTTTATTAATGCTACGAGGGAACAGGATTATCTGTCCTAAAGGAAGTTTTTATACCTGGAATTTTTTTTTTTTGACCAAGGTGTCTTCATTAAATCAGCTGGCATCTACATAACAACTCAGACACCTGCTTTAATCACTCCACTTTAAAGAGTCACTGGGCAAAGGCATTCAGGTAAAAAATACTAATTCATTATGGGTGCCCAAAAGAAGTGAACTAGAATCCGTTACTTCAGCATGAATTATCATTTTGTATCCACAGGTCTTAAGCACAGCTCTCCTGAACGCCAGCTGCAGTAGTGAAAGCTCAGCAGTCCTCCCACACAGGTATCAGGTGTTCAAGGCAAGGAAAAAAACCCTTTGTGCGTGTGTCTGGTTTAGCATTTCCCAGGCAATCTGTGACAGATGAAAGGATGGCATCTAATTTCCCCAGCTGTTACTGACAACAGTAACAACAAAATAATTCAACTTTTTAAGGTGAAACAAACAGAAATATAGTTCATTGTTAACAGAAATGACTGCTGTTCCTTATTAAGGTAAAAAAAAACAAAGTCCTTTTCAGGTCAACCTGTTCCTTCCCTACCTCCTCAGCTTGTTCCTCACCCAAAATAAAAATAAGCAAGGTCAACTCATAAAGAATATATCCACAATCCACAATATTTTTAAAGGTGATCTTTTTCAGCCCCTAAAGTGGTTTAAAACAAACATTCAAACAAATGCATCTCAAAAATGTCTAGTCAGCCACTTGAATATTTGAAATTAGACAGTTTTTTTTGGTCTTATGCTCATCATAAAATTTACTTTAATGTACTAAAACGTACTTTTTGGACAGAATCTCTGTGTTTCCTGTCTTTGTGGTTTGACTGAATGATCTCAGTGGCTTTTCAGCATGCTGGTTTTCAGCCAAAATGACTGAAGAGTTGATAACTTATAAATTACTGAAAAGAAGCAAAATGATCACCAGTAGTGATAGGTACTGTTTTTTATGGCTGTTGCTCCAAATTACCACAAAGCCAACCTCCACACAGTGGTTTTTGCTGTATTAGTTGTTAAGTACCCTCCCCCAGACCAAATTAGAACAATGTGTAATTGGAATTTCAATAACATGAATTTTAAGGCATTATTGTGGTTAAAAGACAGGATGTGACATTTCACTTGTGTAGAAGAAACTTTACTTCTTTAATTAGCAGTGCCAGTTCTTTAGTGTTGTTTTGCATCAAAAAGGTACTGACAATTCTGATTATATATATATATACTTTTTTTTTTTTTTAAGTAAAAGGGGTAAAAAAAGAATTATGCAGAATGCTCACAGCGTTGCATCAATCAACGCCACAGTTTTCTGCTCAGAGGCACACCAGACAACCCTTACCCTCAATTTGGCTTTACATTGCACTTTTTTTCATTTTTATGTAAATCACTATCCAAACCCAATTTGTTATCTTTCTGGAACAAACCTATCACAAACCTACAAGAGAAGTGCATTTTCAGTTTTTAAAAAGTACTAAAGGCTGTAAAGGGGGCTTTGCTTTATGCAACCATCTGTCCTTCAAAGCTAATACACATTGAGCCAAGTAATAGAGTTCGGGGGTGGGGTGGGAATTAATACAGCCTTAAGCAAGGATATTGTTGAACTCGATTTTTCTGAGAACTAGTAGGTGGCAATGTAATTTTGTTGGTGTTCCCTATCTTGTCATAAACCTGCAGTAGCACATTTTTTCTCACCTATCGCAGTAAAAACCTAACCATAATGTAAGGATTTTTAAATTTAAAAAAAAAAAAATTATGTCTTTGGAGCATGTGGCAGAATTGCTTTGTAACAAATTGATTACTTTTCCTTTTGAATAAGAAAAAAAAAAAAAAAAGGGGAGGAAAAGGAACACCAATATCCTCAGTCAGAAAGCTTGCTACAAATGTCAAATTCCATTCATCAAGAATACAACTTCTCTTTTCTTCCTTTAGAGAATGTGTTTACCTCTCTACATGAGACCACTGAACAAAGCTGTTGCTTTACTTTTAATCCTGAAATTTAGAGTATGCAAAGTTACACTTGGAAATGCCAAGACCAGGTTCTTTTGGGAAATAGTTTGAGACATAAAGAAGTAAAGGCAGACTGAAGAATGAGGCTTTCTATAGAAGTCTTTCATATTCAAGGCATCCCAAAGTGCTTTCAGAAAGATACTGCTACATTAATCATATAAATCCAGAGAACATTTAAGACATGGCAACTTGAGGCCAACAACTTCTCACAGCTCAGTTCAACGTGCAAAAAGGTTTATGTAGGTTGCTAAAATCTGCAGATGGTATGGTAGAAAAGTCATGAATTTGTATTGCTTGGAGACGTCAGCTAGAGTGCTCATGTATGTAACTCAGAATTGAACTATCAGCTTAAAATCAGGTCCTTGGTGGACTATTTTCTTGTTTCCTTGTGCTTATGCTCACTACAGTACCCAGCTGCTTTTAAGAAACCTCCTTCTCTCCAAGCCTCCAAGAGTTTTTCCTTAAGAAATCGTTAGCATCAGATCATTTCAAATACTTTTGCAGGGACAAAGTGTAAACGCAGAAAGGAATCAGAAATACAAAACTTTCAGTCCCCCACACTTCCATTGCCTGTGGCTTTCAACTTGAACAATGTGATCATGGTTTTTCAACACAATACAGAGGCTTCAGAAGAACAGGTTCCTTGTTTCATGTTGGTATTTCTTGTTTTAATGTTATTTCTGCCCTGGAAACATACTGCAAAATAAATTTACACTAAGTGCAGGATTTTTTGTGAGCTTCGTTGGTATTTTTTAAAGAAAAATTAAATGAGAGCAACACTAATTCACAGGTATCTATTCTTTGCAATTAACATGCACAAAAGATGATTGTAATGCTAGTTTTTGCAAATTACGTGAAATGCCCCATAATCCCAAGAACATTAAGTGTTTTTTTTTTCTTTTAATGTTTTTACCCAAATAGGTGACAAATATATAAAGAACTAAATGCATTTGAAAGTGCCAGGCATCCTGACAAATTTGATGGCCTTCTATGATACTGCCACAAACTTGGTGAACAAAGGCAGAGCAATGGATGTCATCTACCTGGACTTATGTGAAGCATTCGACACTGTCCCTCATGACATCCTAGACTCCAAATTGGAAAGTCATGGGTTAGATGGATGGACCACTCAGTGGATAAGGAACTTGCTGGATGGCCACACTCAAAGGGTTGTGGTCAACGGCTTAATGTCCAAGTGGCGGCTGGTGACAACTGGTGTCCCACAAGGGTCAGTACTGGGACCAGTGCTATTTAACATCTTTGTCAGAGATATTAGGAAGAAATTCTTTACTGTAAGGGTGGTGAGGCACTGGAACAGGTTGCCCAGAGAAGTTGTGGATGCCCCATCCCTGGAGGTCTTTAAGGCCAGGCTGGATAGGGCTTTGAGCAACCTGCCCTAGTGGGAGGTGTCCCTGCCCATGGCAGGGAGGTTGGAACTCGGTGATCTTTGAGGTCTCTTCCAACTCTAAATATTGTATGGTTCTATGATTCTGAAAACCTATTCTGATAATATCAAAAACATCAAATACATTCTTAAGCAGTAAGACCAAGTTTAGAATGATCAGATGCTCAGGAGAGCAAGGCAGCTTATGAATCTTTGTATGCATGCACATGTGCAAATATGCATTATTTCTATAACTTAAAACAAACTGCAAAGAACCAAAGGAGTGTTAACTGGCACACACATGACTGCATACCATCTTTACACTTCAAATGTAAATATGCAATGAAGTTATATACTGCAGTTCTCTAAAAATCAATTTTGTCCTATTTCAGTAGGATTTGTAAAAATTACTCTGGTCTTTATAAGCGTTCAAAATGCATAATGAATATATTACCTTTGCTTTCTCAACTATTTCTATCTTGCATTGGATTTTTAATTTCTTTATATATATATATAAATTTTATATATACGGATATTTTTCTCTTTCATCAAATAAATAATACAGCCCTGTTTATCTTTTCCCACTGAAAGGGTTAAATGTGTTGCTATTACCCAATACCACAGTGTTCAGATCTACTTTCTACTACAGATCTACTTTTCTACTGTGAAACTAAGGCTGAGAAAATTACTTGTATTCAACACTTCTGTTTTAAAAAGGATAATGATTTCATCTGGTTAGAGCTGTCTGTACCTACTTAGTTTATTGCAGGGAAGAAATTGCCTGTTCAGTCATGATAAGATAATTTGTTGCCTTGGAAATTAAATTATCCATCCTGGCTTACCTTGAGGAGGAATACTATATAATACCTATTTGTTCCATTACATCCTTTAAATAAGAAATACACTTTACTCTACAAATATGTTCCATGTAATCAGAGACATTAAGACAAGTTAAAATAGCCCCTGACTGCAACTTAATTAAGCTCCAAAGTTGTCAATTGTGTAAGACTTCAATCCAGTGGAACTAAAAGGATATTGAATAAATAATTTCTTTTAAGGAATAAAACTGAGCCTGAAATAAATGTTAAAGTTAGCTTGCTTTTTTTTTTTTTTTAATACTCTTAGGGAAATTCACCACAGAAAAGCCATGTCAAGAACAAATCTTCACTCTACCAAGCCAGAACATTGTTTCTAAGTAACAAAATGTACAATAGGTAGCATCAAACTTATTCTCCATCTAAAGGTTTAAGATAGGTACGCAGCTAATGTTTTTTTCTTGTGTCTGCCAGATTGTACTTAAATAAATATATATGGTATGTTTTTCAGAGACACTGGTTTGTAGAATTATCATTTCTTAACTAGTCTTAAAGGCCAAGCTGAATGAAGGGGTTTTAAAACTTAAAACCTGCTTTCACAAAACCACAGTAATTAGGACAAACCATGGCTCTAGACCAAGGAAAACACATCAAAAATGATGGGTAGGGCATGGCAGGATATGGCTCTCAAGGCACTGTTTGATAATAGGGACTCAAAACAGCTTGTGAATCCTCTGTAAAGCTCATCTATGGTACTGCATAATCCAAGCAATTCATTAACTTCTTACGTACAGAATTTAGGAAAAAAAAAAAAAAAGTCTAAGAAAATGAGATTTATCTGTAGCACACCTTTTCAAGCCTCTGAGTGGTGATGAAGAGAAGCTGGTGTTGTGATGATGATAATGGACTACGAAACGGGGCTTTGCACTGTTGGCTCTGACAGAGACTCTGAGCATGACCTTGAATGAATCGTATAATCTCCCTGCTCCAGTTTCTCCACTTGTGAAACAACGGTGATAATTCTTACCTACAGTGAGGAACTGTTTGGGGGATTAATTAGATGTTTATTGGATGACTTAGATGTGAAATACATGAAACCATCCACTTTATTTGAGGCTTAAGTATATTTATTTTCAATTGAGCTCTAGAGATAGGAGCTTCTCAATGAAACATTTTTTGCCTCCCTCCCCCAAATACTGGCCTGAGAGAAATTAACCTTTTCATGGAAACAGATGATTTGATGAAGTTCTAATGAGAAAGATTGCTCAGGTTCCTGAGGACATTTCTGCATCCATCCTAGTACAATTGGGAAATGTGAGTGGGTTTTACCAATGACGTGGGCACTTACTAAGCTCACAGTGCAGCTAAGAAAAAATATATAATGGCATTCACCATGGTGCCAATACTGAAATATCATGACCTTCCCTCACCTCATTTGTAACTTTGCTACCTCAGTCTCACACACACTTTAACTGCTATATAAAACATATTTTAAAATAGTATTTTGCTTTTGTCTCATCTTTCTAGTTTATGCTGTTTTATGGAAAAGTTGGAAAGACCTTGTGAAGTTCAGTGGTGGGAAATAAGAGACATAGGTAGATTGAGGGCTGGAAGGGGGATTTTATGTAGCATGGAAAGAAAACTCTCTTGCATTTCTAGGTCTGTTTATTAGCAATTAGTTATATCATTTATTAAGTAGAGAAGCATTTACAGTGAGAAAATTCTGCATGTGAATAAAACATGCTTAGATATTAGTAATTAAAATGGCAAAGCATCTCCATTAAGCTTCAAAAGAGCACTTAAGCGAGCAGGATCCAAGCAACAAAATTACAAGAAATCTGAACGATTCCATCATCTAATGAACTGAACTCATTTACCTCTGGATAGCATAGTGTGCACTCTCCATAAGGAGGGAGAATACATTATGTGATCTAAATGCAGGAACAAAATGAGTAAATCATCTTTTGATGTAGAGACTGTTAGTCCGATTTATTTTGTACTTAACCAGCTACTGCATACCAGCGAGCAACAGTAGTTCCTCCAGGAGTTACTTGCAATTTTCACTGGTTCACTAGGAAAGGTCTTACCAAAAAAAAACAAAAAAAACCAACCTGTTTTTTTCTTTAATATACACAGCACAGGTGAGGGGTAATACACACAGCACAATTCTTTTCAGGGGTATTCTCTTAAATAATGTAGACTCTGTAGGCAATATTAATGAACCCTTTGCTCAGCTGAATTTTTCATCTTTAAACGGGGAAATGCTGTTTTCCCTTACCTTCTCTGCTAATCCTTAAAAATTTTGAGGCATATCCATTACAAAGCCCCAAGCCATGGACTTATAATTCTTAAGAAAAAAAAAAAAAAAGAAAAAAAAAAAAACTTTAAAAAAATAAGACAATCTAGGGCTTATTTTTTTATCTTTTATTTCCTGAGAAAGGTGCACAGACATAACAGTTGAATTTCAATCTCAAATTGTGGCTTTAGGTGTCTGTACTACTACTCAGATGCAATAGTTTGAAGTTCATTATTTTTTGTTCTGAAGCCACCCTGCTGTTCTCACCAAATGAAAAGCAGGTCAGAACCAAGCTATTTAATTAGCTGGGAAGGCAGGTGATGCTTAAGCACACTGCTAATCATTTTCTAACTGTTTATAATTTTCCATCAGGGATGGACTGACAATAGAATTTCAAAACAACATGCAGAAAATGATAAATCGTGACAAAGGGCTGTGAGGAGTAGTATTCCAGTTAATTTTAGTAAATGGAAAGGCTACATAATAACAGACTCTAAGATATTAAAAATAAAAATACGTCTTTGTTATGCCTGAACAGTACTCAAATCTGTATCTGAATGAATTGAATGGTAATGAAGTAAAACAGTAGATTTGGGTTAAAAAAAAAAGTCCATTAATGAGATCTCAAATTCTGGAACCACACAAAGCAGCTCACCAGCATGTGCATTTTCTATTTTCTATTTTCCTAGGTGGTTCAGAGCTTGAACCAGGGGTTTGTCTTTCTGATTCCATCAAAACTCCACATGTGTACATATGCATGCTACTAAATTTTGCATGATTACTAGCAGAATAAAATCTGTACTGTTCACGTTACTTTTAACTTTCAATAATAGAATAAAATATAAATGCCTCTCTTTCCCGTAATTTTTTTCTTGCAATGTCCCTCTTTCAAGATATCACACAAGCTGTTATACTCAGAAATGCAATTCTTAATTTAACTTTACTTCTCTTAGGTTGAATAACTAAGAACTTTCAGTGTCCTATCTGGAGCAAAGCAGGACAAGAATACAACATCTTTTGGAGAATTCTAAGAGGAAATACAGTAACCATGGGCTCTACTCATCAGAAATCAGGTTTCCTTAGATACAGTAGCTTTGCAATTTTCAACAATTTGAATTCGAGAGAAACAAAAGCTTTTGATTTGAAATATACCCACCACTACAAAAAACACCTAAAAACTTGAGAGCAGCTGCCTCGTGAAAGTAAGCACGGGTGATTCCCAGGTTTCAGCTAACACACAAAGAAACCCAGTCTCTATGATGAAGAAGGGAGCTCTCCAGTGACTTAAAGTATTTTCCAAACAGAGCTTTGTTTTAATTAAGAGAAAAAAAATAGTATCAGCGATCCGCTATCTGGTTTGGTAAAAGAAAGCCTCTTTCCTGTTGTTAATGAAAATCGGTTAGATAGCTGTATTGTTAATGAAATTTTCACCATTTATCTGCTAGGTTAAGATTTTTTCTAATAACTAGTGCTATTAAAGAAAGTACACAGAACCTTAATTTAAAGCATTAATTAGTCCCAAATCAGTGAAGATTACATTGTAGGAATAGGGACTCAATGTGTAATGGCCTTGTCTATAAGGATCGAGAAGGGACATATCTGCTTGCCTGTGGAAGCAAGATCAAAGCCAGGTTTTGTTTTGTTTAGTTAGTGAGCTGTTTGCTTCCACTGTTATCATAAATCCCCTGAAATAAAGAATTTGAGAAAGGAGATTTTTGACTTAAAAGCTAGTCCTCTGGGAGAGAGCCTTCATGATGATTAAGGGGTAAATTGGGCATTGCTTCTAATCTTGTAAGTGAACAAAGTAATCAGGGAAATACTAGGGAATGTCTAGGTTATCAGACTCAGTAGTTTTGATATTCTGATTATTTATTTAATCCATTGAACTACACTGTTATTTTGATTCCTTTGTGGATGCAAACAGAAGATGCATTGTTCTATATTTTCCTGCATAAGATTATATTCTGTGACAGGATAAATTAAACAGCTGTGAAAAACACAGGAATTACAGTCTTAAATTGTTCAGACATATAAATGCACTCATACATACAATGAACTATATCACAACATTAGGAGATAATAAGGAATGACGCACCTGTTAATTAGGAACATGTGAGACATGGAATAGTAAAACCAAACACATTCTAGTATGACCGTAGAGTTTTCTCATGTATTTGAGAACTATTTTGGGGGGTACACGTTTTTGTTACATCCATATCTGTTTCTCTTTCAACTAGGTTAAAAGTACAGTTATATGCTAGGTTGTACAGCTCCCCAGCTAATATATATAAAATAAATATTTATAAATGTAAATTAAACTCTTTTGTGTTGGTCCTGGGCTTACAAAATAATATTTTGGGGCATTCCAGACAAGTAGCTTAGATGGCAGAACAGCCATTTTCCCTTCTGAAAACATACCCCTCTGAAACTAAACAGTAAAACTGTTCTTAGGAAATATTAGAGGTCCTTCCCGTCACCTGCCTCCCAACAGCCAGCCTCTAATGCTTCAAGTATAAATTCAAGAACCCTCACAGTGCACAGTTAAAAGGTGTGCTGTCCACAAAAAAGAAAAAAATAATATTCCTAGCAGCTATCATTGTCTTTTGACCTGAAGCATGAGAATTTATATCATTTCTAGATCCCTGATTATTTTTTAAACCCTAGTAACTCTGGCTGTTGCTATAATCTATACAAACATCCATTTCCTTTTCTAATCCGACCAAGCTCTTGACTCCAATAATATATTGTGGCAATGACTTTTGTTAACTTATTGTTGGCTAAAAAAAATAATTCCTTCTGTCGATTTTAGATTTACTGTCTTTCAGTTTCTCTGAACACTTCCTTCCTCCAATATTATGTCAGAAGTTAAGTAGAAAGCCTGCATTAGCTTCTCTATAAACTCATTTTCACACACCATCCTTTTTACTTGGATATTTTTTTCATGTCCCATCTTGTTCATCTCTGTTCTGAAGTAAACTGCTCCTGTCTTTTCAATCTTACTTCATATGGTAGTTTTTCCACTTTTCTAAGCATTCTTATTGCTAATGTCTGAACCCCTTCTATTTTGCCTACAGTCTTTTTGAAATAAAATAAACAGAGCTGAAAGCTGTGTTCCAAAGGCAGACTGGTTTACAAATAGCATTATAATACCATCAATATCAATTTATTAAAAATCCTAACCCTAGATTTCTTTTCTTTGTTAACCATTACTACTGACTGATGAGAAGGGTTTGCAGTCACTGGATCTCTGATCTGGAAGTCACAACTACAGTACATTTGATCTTAGATACCATAATAACATTCATGGAATATATATCCCAATACCTACTGAACTTACTGAATACAGTGGATATATTTTCCCCCCCTTCATACTTTATAGCCTGAGAGCAACTGCACACACTGAACATGGAACAACACTGTTTCCCATTTGCTCTTGGAAGTCTGTGATGCCTCAGGCACTTTTCAAGCAATGTCCTTTTATTTCAAATAAAGGGAGCCGACTGATCTCCTGGAATAAAATCAGGTGCCAAGAGAGCATCTAAGTCAGTCTTTTGACAGTAGGCAGTAAAATTTACCAGTATTGACTATTTTCACGTGATAATTCACAACTGTTATCATCTTTTTGTACAGTAGCATTTCTGACTGAATGCTGCAAATGCAATGGAAATTGTGCCTGAAGCACAACCTCTCACCAGAGAGCTGTACATTGTCATTAGATCTTATAGAAAGTCTTCCATTCATTTCTGATCTCATGTGTTCAGATTATTCTGCATAAACTAACTGTGTTACATTGCTTTCCAGATTATGGAAGGCAGTTTTACATTAAGGTGCTTTGCCTTAACAGGAGAGGGTGACTTCTGTACCCTCTCTGGGAACAATTTGTTATTGAGGACAAACATCTTATCTGTGAGATCAAGTGAAATATTTTCCAGACCCTCAGAACTAAAAATATTCAAGTCCCATTAATGTTGTGGAGGCAGACTGCTTTGAAACTGGCTTAACCATTCAATCAAAGGGATTTAGAGAAGCAAGAAGGAACTAGTAGAGTTTATTTTTACTGTAGTGATTCAAAAGTAGTCACGTTGTGATTATTAATTATGAAAAAACCCCAAACCTCTAGGTTGCCAGTCCAATGCTTATTCCTCTTTGAACTTCCTGCCACTGCATTAAGACATTTAATGTAACTCTTTATATTGAATCTCAGATTCTTACACTGCAATTCTGTGTAGAGCTTGGTGCCTGCCTGCTGCATGTGTGGGTCACACACAGGGATGGGTGGGCTGCTAAAGGAGATTGCCAGGTGGAAGCAGAGTATTCATCCTCTGAATTTCTACCTCTGACATACAAAAGAAAAACCAACCCTGTGCCTGCTGGCTTCATCAAGCTAAAGCAGGAGTAGAAAGTCTGTGACCAAGTAGGAATGATTATGAGTAACAGATTTGTCATTGGGGGGGAGTGGAGGGGGAGGGGGAGGCAGAAATTACTGTAAAATTCAACTCTTGTATGCCTAGGTGGCTGAAATTTTCTGTATTTCTCTTTTATACAACAAGGTGAGAGAAAGAAGGAAAACTATTTTTCTCCAACATTCTTTGAAACGTTTTCACCTGCAGACAAAATAGTACAACTGAGTCATCTCTGAAGTCCCTTTTCTTTCTCTCATACTTGAAGGCTCAACGGTCCCAAGTCCCTCAGAGACCAGCCTTACTACTCTCCTCAAGAGAAGAGGGGGGCAAGAGGGCCACATTTCACCCACATCAGTCCCCTGAATCATTCAAGTGATACTGTAGATGTCCTGAGATTGCCACTCTCCTTTGATCCCGGTTAGGGACAGCACAATCCAGGAAGGTGAGTAGAACTTAGACAGTTCTCTCATGATTTTTTTTACCTATGACAGCAGCTCCTAAGAAGATGACACCTATTCTAACATTATCCTAACTACAACATAACTTGAAAACAAAAAATGTAATGTTTTTTGTTTTGTTTTTTTTTTTTTTTTTAATGGAAATCAGAAATCTAAATTACAACCTACATGTCAGGTTTCCATTAGGAAGTTAACATTGCCTAGGTACTTCACACTGGATTCTGCCAATAGCTAGAGCAATGTTATTGTGTGGCATTCAAGTATTTTAAACAATTATAAATTAAACTGAGTGACTTAATCTCCACTTCTGTTTCATCTATGGCCAACTAAAACTCTTTGTTAGGAATACTACTTGCTTCCTGATAACAATTCTATAGAGCTGTTGGCACAGAGGGGGTTTTCTGGTTTTGGTGAGATTGTCAATGACATGGGGATCCTATTTTATTCCACCTCAGACCATGTCAACTCTGACTTTAGGACTGGAAAAAGCTTAAATTTGGCTGGACTTTATGTCTATAACTGCTTTGTATTTTCATTTTTTCCTTCCAGAAACAGTAATCCTGCAATATAATTATTGCTATTTTTCCCAATAGGCAGTTTTTATGTAAAAGACCTCAAGAAAGCATAAATTTCTGCATGTCCTTTTCCTATTGAAAATTGCTGAGGAATTTTCACACAATTACATCTATTTCTGAATATCTATGGCTCTGTGACTTGCCTGTCAGAGGTTTGGACCAGAATGGAAGTCCCACCTACCACAGTTAACATACTTCTTCCATAAGTAATGTTCGGGTGTTCATCACATGAAGTCAGAGAAGAGCATCAAGCTCTGCCTTCTGAGTCACTTTTCAACATGGGGCTTCTGGTAGAAACTTTGCTCCTCTTCTTTCTGGATATTTCACTTCCATTGGGGGTTATTTTTCCCCACCTTGTCTTTCACTCTGTCTTATTCCTGAGGAAGTGGCTTATTCTCACCCAATTCTTTCTGCTATAAAGCACTTAACAAGAGAGAAACTGCTATTGAGGTGTTGCTAAATCTGTAAAAGCTTCAGTATGGTGCTTAATAGCAGTAGAAATTACTAAGTGCTGTCTGATACTCCAACAAAAGTACTGTGTCAAGGTAAAACATAGGAAACCTTATGAAAAAGAAGCACTTGGGGTACTTTTCCTTACCTTGGGATTTACAAATTTGACATTTTACATAATTTTTACTAAATTCTGGAAATACTGATTTTTGTTTAAAAATGTGAAAAACATAAATCAGGTTTTCTATAATTGCAGTCATTTCTAAATACTAGTATATTTATATTAAGAAGGTACCATAGAGTACAGTAAGTTTTTGTATATTTGTAAGCACAGAAACATTTAAAACCAGTGAGAAAGGTCCTAGGTTTTGTAACATTTCACCAGATACAGTTCACTGTGGAATTTTATAACCTTCCCTTAAAACAAAGCAACCCCAGGCCCCCAAAAAATTAACCCAACAACAAGCCAACAAAACTCACACAAGAAAACTGAAATTAACAAACATACACCCTTAAAAATTATTTTGCACAAATCCCAACTCTAAAAAATAAAGGATATGTTCAAATTGATTTAAACTCCTTGCCCTGTTCTTCCACCCTTCATTTTCAGTATTTTTATCAAAGCAAGCGCAAGAGCACACGAGAGAGGATGCAATCTGAATTGCATTCTTTATACAGGTTCAGTGGAATTGGGTAAGATTGGTAGTTCTTCACATAAATTTCAAAATATTTGGTTTATTGCTGAAGACGTATCTCTGCTGGGAAGAGAGAAGAGGGGAATAATTTACCTAAGAGATAGGCAAGAGACAGGAACAGTTACTTCAGTGATTAGTAGTCGCTCCCTGTCTAGCATAGAAAAATAATCCACTGGTGTGGATTGCCAGCCTCAGGCTAGCCATGGCCCACACCACACTTTCTGATTTAAGCAGCATAACCTGACAGCATCATAAAATACAGGAGAGATGACCAAGTTTCTAATATGCTGGGATATTACCTTTATGGGTTGGAATTTTCAAGCCCATCTCTTGAAGACGCAAACCATGACACAGGGGACATAGCAACAGACAGAGTGAAGAAAGCATTGAGCCAGTACTTAAATATGTGTTTTATTTCTGACTTTGCTATGGGCCTGTATAGGGACTAAGTCTTCGGTTTCCCAGCCTTTAACATGAATATAATAACATTGTGTCTCCACTCCGAGACCAATTCAGTAAAAGATCTGGGTAGTAATATTACTATCTTCAAGGCAGGACTCATAGCCATACGACCAATACACATACACTCATACACAAGTGACACTGAGCAGTCAGATGTCAAAGTATAAACAGCTGTTGCCATTTTAAATGTCCTGAAGTATCTAGATAGTCTTCAGCTCCAAAACTCTAATGTCCTGTATTGCACCACACCAGCCAGAAGTCACACATATTAATCTAATCTAAATTAGAATTTAATCTAAAAAAGCACTAGATGCCTATATTTAAGTGCCTCCATCCCACATTTTGCAGCCACAATAACACTTCATCCAAGTTAATTTTAACGAGAAGTCCCTGATAATACTTTATCTTTCTAATACATCAAGTCCTTTTTAATTGGGAGTTATTTCTCCAAACAGTATTGTGATGCGTTTTCACTTCATGTCTGCAGCTTTCATTGGTATTAGTGGCCCCAATCACTCTGCAGGTGCTGTGTGCTGAAAGAAGTGAAAGAAGTGTGTCAAAAGTGGGTATCAGGTAGTGAAGAGACATTAGACTCCTCTTAATAGCCACCATGGAATCATAAAGTGGTTTCCTTAAAGATCATCTACTTCCAACCACCCTGGCACAGGCAGGGACACCTCCCACTAGACCAGGTTGCTCAAAGCCCCATCCAGTCTGGCCTCAAACACCTCCAGGGATGGGGCATCTACAACTTTCCCGAGCAACCTGTTCCAGTGTCTCACTACCCTCATAGTGAAAAATTTCTCCCAGATATCTCATCTAAATCTGCCTTCTTCCAATTTGAGGCCATTACCCATGGTCTTATCACTACATGCCCTGTAAAAACTCCCTCTCCAGGGACTTTCTTGTAGGTCCCCTTCAGATACTCATGAGTTTTGTTTGTATGCTCCTCTACCTTCATAATGAATTAAAAGTTCAGGAAATGAAGTCTGGTCAGAAAGTAACCCTGGGAGAGATGCTACTGTTACAGTATTTATCATTGCAGGTATGAACACTTTATTATCAATATCGAGTTCTTTCAGTGTAATTTAACACATTTGCAATCTGGGAAAACAAATTACACCTGTCGGTTTTAAAGCATGCACACTGATGAAAAAACTTGGAGAGACACAGTCTCCAAACAGTGTGAAGTGGAACAAGACAGCATGTGCTTAGATATATATATACATGTGTGTGTAGATACATATATAGGGGAGATAACAGATTTGATAATATGATCATCTGGAAACTTAGCCAAGGAGATTACACTTAGAATTTCATTTTCTTTGTAATGAAGTAATTATTCACAGGTAGCAAAACACTCTAATGCAACACTGACTTGATAGTTTGGATAAGTACCATAAGAAATCAGGAATAACTAATAAATATAAAATAATTAAATTATTAAATTAAATAATAAAGTGCATTTAAATATCCAGAAAAAAAATTCTTCAAGTCTTGCTTTTTCAGGGATATTTACCACCAACAGTAGTTTTGTGTGTATACCCAGGAGTTGTAGAAATCACGTATTTGTTGTTGTGAGTCGTAGCAGTAAGACAGTGGTAAAACTCCATCTGGCAAGCAAGCAAAAGTTCATTTTTGTCTTTCTGTTATCATTAAATGTTATTCAAAATTCTCATTACACTTGTCATCCTACTGCAAGGTTAATTAGAGTTAATAAATGCTGTACTGATCCAAAAGAAAGAAAGGGCAAAGAGAGAGAAACATGCTAATTATTATCCCTCCAATATAAAGAAATTTGACACAGGGCATGCTGTGCAGATGGACCAATCTTGAGCTGAAGATAGAAAAAATGTGTTAGAAAAACTATACTTCCTTTATTTTTTTATTTTAAAAGGCATATGCATGGCTCAGTAGCCAATTTAATGGAAAATATCATACATAATAGTTTCAGGACAGGACACAAGAGCCTTTAATCCATTCATGACCTGCTTGGCAATTTTGAGCTAGTAAATTCATTTTTATGCTCCCCGATCTGCTCATATGTGGAACATAAATAATCATTTTTATCTACAATGTAACATCTGAAGTTTCTGGAACTTCCATGAGAACTAGATACTTTTTCTATTCCTACTCACTAAAGGGCCAGAGGAAAACTAGAAAAAAAAAAAAACTAAAAGTGAGCAGCTCTATCTTGTGACAGCATCAATTTGTAATTGCTGGTTTGAGAAATATTTTATCATTTTGCTGGGGGAGTGGGGGGTGTGTGTGTGGTGTTTGGTTCCATTTTTTTTTTTACAGTGCTTGGTATCCAATTAGTAAGGAATATTAGTTGTATTGTGCACTTAGCATGTTCAAAATATTTGAGACATTTTACTACAAGGTTCTCCAAAATCCCTTTAGTAGCCAAGTAAGTACTTGCAGAAAAAAAAAAAAAAAAATCAAAGAACAGATTAAAGGCGCTTACTTCAGAACCATTAAAGTGTGTTACAAAGCCAAAGTAAGAATGAGCTTCCTCACTTACTCATCTTCTCATCTTAAGGTAGCAGTTTACCATTGACTTCTAGACTTTACCTGAATGAACATACATTTTGAAAAGGAAAAACAAAACAAAACAAAACAAAAACCCAACAACAACAAAAAACCCAAACAAACAAGCAAACAAAAACCCAAAACAAAAAAAAAAAAAAAAAAAAAAAAAAAAAAAAAAAAAAAAAAATTTTAAAACAAAAAAATAACCCCTAAAAGGT
>VZRU01003251.1:593543-613155 GCA_013398155.1 Pedionomus torquatus | reverse complement strand
AAAAAAAACTTTTTTTTTTTTTTTAAGCTCCTCACAATACAGTACCAACTGCACTTAACATTAACAAGCTAGTTTAACCCTTGTGCTGGATCATTAATCTTCAACTGGATCCAAAGTGTCCTTATTACATGAATAATGTAGTTTTACATTATACTTATCTCACATCCAAGGAATACCTAAGGATAACTGAGAGGAGAGTAAAGAGGGAGGAACAGCAGCATTAGAAAACCATTATAAATGCTTTTTCAAATAAGAATAACAAATTCAGAGAGTGTTACGGACTAAAGACTAAGTTTTAACCAGTCATTGCCTTTCTCTTTAATCTATCTTTCCTTTCTTTCCCTACCTTCCTAAAGTCTGAATAGTGAAGGGAGACCAAATTAAGCATTCTCACTTAATTAAGCAAAGAGCACTTCAAGTTAATTCATTTTGTAACAGTATGGCTTTTATAGAAGAAAAGTAAAACATGATTTTAACAATCCCCATTTTATCTACATTCAACTGAAAAGTTACTAAGTAGATGAACTCACTTATGGTCATGAATATGGTGTCTGAATAGGAGAATTCTGTAAAAGCATCACCTACCTCAACTGACTATAACAGGGTCTTTTGGGTGTCTGGGTCAGTTTCATATTTTGTATTCTATAATAAGAGTTACAATAAATAAAGACAGGCTGCAGTTCCAAATTTGTGTCCTTCTCACCCTCCACTGCTTCTTTAGGGTGATGACTTTGTTAGTCCAAAATAAAAAACTGGAAGAAACACCCACACTGGTGAAAAAACTGTTGGATTCAGTTGCTAAGCAAAAAGGGTAGGAAAAACCAGATGAAGGAAGGCAGAAAAAAGTTCTGGCTATGTTTTAAGAGATGAAGCATACAGATAAAGGCATTGGAACATTAGCTGCTCTTGGCATTGACTACAGTGAATCCTGTTTTAAAATATATGAATCAGAAATAGCTTCAAAATAAGAAAGCGCAACAAATCCTTTCAATTTAGCCAATTCACTTTACCATCTATTAAACTAATTAATCTTATTCTTCCACTATAAAAACTACATTGGAAGACTTTGTAGTCTAAAGATGAAATTCTCAAGTGGAAGAGCATATTAATACTCCAAAGACACTCCAGGGCACATTTTATGATGCCATTATAGGATGGCTTGGGCAGATGAATGTACCTGGCAGTACCTACA
This sequence comes from Pedionomus torquatus, assembly GCA_013398155.1. Taxonomy (NCBI): domain Eukaryota; kingdom Metazoa; phylum Chordata; class Aves; order Charadriiformes; family Pedionomidae; genus Pedionomus; species Pedionomus torquatus. Next base: position 611,963 of record VZRU01003251.1, on the reverse strand, counting down.
GAGTACGTATTAACAGCCCCATAAACTACACTCTGCCTGTCTACCCAGGAATTTGAGACAAAAAAGTTATCATCAGATGACATCAGTCCTTTGCAGACACACATGTTAATTCTGAGAGGGAAATTGAAAGAAGAAAATGCTAGGAAAAAAGTGGGTGTTTTTCATTTGGGGTTTTGATTATTTTAATTGATAAAATTGACTAAATGAAACCCAAGCACTCCCTCACATAGTTATACATGTGCCATCAAGTACCACTTTCACCTCCAGCAATGCAACACAGAGTGCCTGCTTGCTTTAACAGTTCCTGGCAACATGACAGATTAGAAACAGGGGCATGAGGATATAAGAAGAGTCGTTGCTTTTAATTTAACTTTTTTTTTTTTTTTTATAATTACACAAGATTACCCGAAGGCATTTTGTTTATATCTTTCTTTGCCAGTGTCATCCCTGTCCCATCCCCCCCCCTATTTTTATAGCACCTTTCTCTTTCTCCCTCTCACCCACCCCCTCACCTCCAAGATATCATCTTTTTGTTCAGTCACAGGGACAGCTATTAGCTGGCAGGGTGAGGTTTCTTTTCACTACCCCTAACCAATACATGTTCTTGTCCAAGTTGCTAAACCTCAGGCAAAGAAATATCCACGGGACACAGACATCACGTTCATTCAGCCTAAATGCTACTCTCAAGCAAGACAAGAGGAACTAAGCATTGACACGCTGTCCCAGATTACTGCCAAAATAGCCCTCCTACCTCATATAATCTACATTACCAGCGGGTTTCCCTTTGCAACATAGCATGCTGCAGAAAAGATTGTTGGACATTTAAAAAAAGTAGTAACTGCTAGTCAGCACCTTTCTGTTTAGGAATATAATATGTGGGGAGGGGGTTAAATTTTTTTTCTTCTTCTCCACTTTCTGGCTACCATTTTGCAGGTTTCTACCCAGTATACTCTCTGCTTGGACCCTGATGGCTGTGAGAAAGGGATTCAAAAATAGATCTGTATTTCTACTATCTTTATAAGATCTGTGCTAAAATGGTTTGTGCCAGATGGCAGTCTTTCAGGTATTTCGCTCTCCCCCTGCCTCAGTATTATACACTTTAATAATTGAACATAAGATCATAAAACACTGCTTCACTGTGGTCCGGTCCTGTTACGATAATACAACTGCAATCATCTCTAGCTACAGATGGAAAAGTATGTTTTTGTTGTTGTTAAGGTTATTTGAGCCTCAGGTAGCACCAAACAATCCAAATGAATAGAAAGGCTAAGGAATGATTTAATCTGAGAGTAGAGGCCTCCTATAAACAAAGTTGCCTATAATATTTTCTCAAGACAGCATTTTGAATGGGAATGTAATGTTTGATGATCAGCACTCTCATTCGCCAAAGACCAGAATCTGGAGATTTAATGCGGTTGTAGTTGTCAAATGATAAGATGCCACTTACTGCAGTAACAAAAGCTTTCACAACAATTTAGAGCTAATTTAAAGAGGTGGTCCTGCAAATTTAGTGCTAGTTGAAAATTTTCTTCTTAATCTACCTTCAAAAAGTAAAGTTTGACAACCAGATAAAGTTTTTGAAGTTTCAGACACTACTATTATTGGTTGGAACAAATACCTTATTGCTCATATTATTTCCGTTGGTTTAGGAGTTAAGGTTGCCAAAAACAACTTGTCCCCTTTTTGCCCTCTGCGTTCTTACTACATAAAACATGAGGTCGAAAGTACAAGTGTTGACTGTCCAACAATGATGTTTCTACAACTCACTGCTTTCAGAAGCAGATGGCTTTACTGAAAGGAGAACATTTCCTTCCCATTTTATGTTTGACTCTAGCCATTGATTGGAGAAGTGCATCTTGTGGCAGACTTGTGAGGAGCAGATGGAGAGGGAAGGACCCCAGCTCTTTACCCCTCCCCATTTCCTCCACTACCACCATAGCCCGGTCAAACTGCTCTTTCCTAGCATTACTTCCACTGAGAACATGGCAATTTGTTCCCAATAACAAAGGCACTTACTGTTTTTGCTCTGAAACACTTCACCTCACTGTCAGTATTACCTGTATTTTACTTTTTTCCAAGTGTTACACAGGTTTTGAGGGATACATCACACAATGTGTTTATTTGTATGCAAGGCTGGATATCACCTTTAAGACCACTGATGTGCCTGGTGAAGCCTTTCAATCACAAAAGATTTTATTTTTTTTTAAATCCAATCAAATCCAACTCTCCCAAAAGAAGATGTAATATTTCAAATACTCTTTGTGATTTCAGTGATTTCTTTGTGATTTCACTGAGAAAGACTGAGGTGCTACGGAGGGGAAATAAAGTGAGACTAGCAGACAATAACACTTATCAGGGATCATCCTAGAAATAACCATGGTACCAAGCACAGTAACGTCTGGAAAACTTCACAGGAGGAAAAGCAAAGCAAGCGTATTAAACACATCAGAAACCTATTTACAGGTGTTGCAAATAAGCAGATACCAGGGAGAAACCAGCATGGCAGCAATAGCAGAGATATCTCAGCAGCAGGTTTGCAGTCCTAGGCCCTGTTTCTGCAGAGGAGGGAAACAGAGGACATGAGTTTTAGATCCTTGCCAGTTTTCATTGTGCTGTTTTTTAGAATCATAGAATTATCCAGGCTGGAATGGACCTCCAAAGGTCCAACCTCCCTGCGGTCACAGGGACATGCATTTTGTGCTAAGCCACAACACAGAAGGTTCCTTGCTATAGCTGATAATCATCAACTCAGTCATCTGGGGGGAACAGGGGAAGATACTTGGGTTGGGAAACAACTAGTTGCCTACTCAGACACGTAAAATGAATTAAGTATAGAAACTTAAGTTCCAGATTCGTATCATCTCTCCATTCTGTTTATTCATTAATGAAATTTAGAATTTATTTTACTCATCTACTTGAATACCAAGGACAAAGAGAAAACTAATTTTTACTTCATTTCCTTTAGCAAGTTTCTGTTGAAGGCAGCTGTACAAAGCAAAAGCAAATAAAATAAAATAATTTTAATTAATTATTAATAAGTGTGCAAAATGTAAGGCAATGTGACAGTCCAAGAAAGACTATGTATAAAGACACTAAGGAAGCACAAAGATTTCACACTTCAGGTTTCTTGACTTCAAGTTTGCTCCACATTAGAATTCAGAATAAACAGGAAAACAAAAGTAGGAAAATGCATTAAATAGATGTGCAAATGCTCGACAGATGACTCTGATGTGGTAAATAAAATATAATATCCTCAATTGCTACAGACTACTCATTCCATGAATACATGAAATACAAAATAAGAACAGTGAATAAAACAGAAAAAAAAAAATCCCTTTTGTAGAATGATTTGTCTTTTTATAAAGTAACAATTAAGGATGTCAGCATGAAGGAAGAGGTGTATGATACAACTGTGGCCCTCAAAGAAAGAAGAGGTCCAACCCGTTATGTCTCTGAATAAATTGTGGTACTGCTACATCTTGTCTCGAACAGCAGCTAGTTTGGTGAAATCCCAGAGTTGTTCAAAGGGATCCATGGGGCGGATCCCTCTGCCAGGCCAGGTCAGAGCAGGCTCCTCAGGGCCATGCCCAGTCACATCTTCTCTTGAAGGCCTCCAAGGATGGAGAGTCCAGAGTTCTGCTGGGCAGCATGTGTGCAGGTCACAAGAAAGAACAAGTGATGGAGGGAAAGAGGGAAAAATCAGGAAGAAGATAAAAAAGAAGAGAAAGAGAATGAAAAGGAATCCAAATATTTTTTAAAGGCTAAAGAATGGTTTGCTTTATGCAGTTGCAACCTGATGACTTCTGTTGCTCAGGCTTCAGACAGGCTTAGCTTCTGACAAAAGATGAAACTCCTTTATACAGATGGATTTCTTTGCTTCTGTGTACTTGTGGGGTTTTTTTCCTATAAAGTTTGCAATATTTTACATTTCCCTTGTTTGTGTTTTGTGGCTGAAACAACCTGGCATTTTGTTTCCTTGGCAATTTTTGAAGTCAAGACAGGGGAACAGCCTTATACTGCTCAGCTCTTCACACCAAGGCTAACAGGGCAATCCTTCACTGTGCTGAAGAACCATTCAGGGAGCTCTAAACTTGTGTAAGAAGCAGGTATTGCAGGAAACATCACCCAGAGCCTAAAAAGGTCAAAGGAGGTTCTCTAGCATTGAAGCATCCCAGGAGAAACCTTGCACCATAATGTCTCACTAATCTTTGCTTTATGTGAAATCAGCAAGATTATGAGAAGACAAAGCGGGAATTACAAAAAAGAGGAGGATTTGATGGCACCAACGGTCAAAGTGAGTGTAGGTAGGATAGCAAACACAAGAAAATCAAATCAATAAGGGGAATGAAGTAAAATTGAAGAACACAGAGAAGGTACTTGTTATTGTAGTTGAGTCTACAGTCGCTCAGCATCACCAACATACAACTGAAGCAACAAACTGAAACATAGACCATTAGGTCTTAACTAGTGCCAAATGTTAAAACATCCCTGATCAGGAAATAAAATTACACAAACTCACCATACCTAGCCCTTTTTGACCTACACTGGCTACAGAGAGAAGCCCAAATTAAATTTCATGTCTTGGTTTCTCCCATCAGGGTATATGACGGACACAGTTCCCAATTACCAAAAGCAGCAGAGTGAAAACTGTGATAAAGTTAACATACTCCAGCACTATGATTTTCTCCACAATAAAGCCAAGATTTATCCTTTGGCAGAGATATAACTCTGAGAAGACTGGGGTCCAAATCCATGGGATAAACTCCCTTAGCAAACGAGAAGACTATTCTACACAAAGACTTCTCTTTGGTTATGTTTTTTTCTAACAAACACAAGCAAGGAGACACAGACCAATTCTAAAAGTCTAAACCAAGATACTTCACTGCAAACAGTTTCTCTCTGGGAAAAGAATAAGAGAGTAAACAGTGACAGATGTCAGACACACTTGGAAAGTCCTCAGATATTGTGGTGATGAACAACTATAACAACCTCTTTAGGACAGGATGGACGGTTTACTGTCTGAAGCATGAGATACTATTCCCCACTGATAATGCCTGTGTGCTGCAGTATATAACAATGAAATTACAATAGGGTTATTGTTTAAAATATTTTTTTAAAAAGCTCAGAGAGAAAAGATTATTCATCATACCACCAAGGGCTTTATTTTGCATAGTTTATAAAATGCATAATTGTGCTAACATACCTAATTGTCAAGCTACTGTTTTGGCAGGCTAACATATGAGTGGGTGCCAAACAGCAGGGAATACAAAATGGAGTGGAAAAACAGTTGAGATTTGATGGTGTTCTGCCTCCCATGAAAAGTGTTCTTCCATGAAAGTATATAATATACATATGTGCATATATTGTAATTAAGACACTGAGAAGTATTAATAAATCTATTTTTTTGGAGTTAGTATTGGGAAAAAAAAAAAACAAAACAAACCAACAACAACAACAAAAAAAACCCCAAAACGGGCTATCAGAATTTGTTTTGCAATGTTGCTTCATATTGAGCCAGATTTAGAAAACAAGGACCCAAAAACCTTGTTAGAGATGAGGAGTTACTAATCTCTGAGATCTTAATTTAAGACTGTCACCTTATTATTTCTGTTCTATTTACATATGTATGCACGTTTGGTATTTTGTTGTGTTTTTTTTTTCTCACAGATACAGAGGTTGGTGGCAGAGGTAAAATCTTTGCCTTTTTCAGAAGTCAGGCCATCTGGATAGTCATGTGCTAAGGCAGAGTGTTATTCTAAAAGAGGTTGTCTATGCTTCTTAAAACATCTTACTGGAATTACCAAGTTTCTGGTCCTGCTACTTTTTAGGGTTCATTCTTTTTTATTACACCTTACTAACCTGCCAAGTCCCTCTCCAGATCTTTCTATTCTTATTCCCTTTGGCTCTTTCCATCATTCCCATTACACTGGTAAACACAGCAAATCTCCTTCACCCCAAGTCCAATTGTCTAAACCTGACTCATGAGCAGAAAACTAAAGGCTTCTCCCCTTCCCCTGGGAGGAGACGCCCTCTACACATGGACCCTTGGTGTGATTTGGGAGCGCAACAGCTTGCATTGGCCAGAACCACATTAAGGATCACATTAACCTAAACCCAGTGTGGCTGGTCCAAGCCACAAAGAACATCCAAGGATAGTATCTTCTCCATCCTATCCATTAAGATGAATTATGACCCCAAGGCCTAAGACCCCCAATCCAAACATAACTGACACTCTCAAGTCCCATTCTGATTTTGCAGGCATTTAGTAGAAAAGTAACTGGCATGCATGGCAGTTGCTATACATATATATGTTACGTCTATATATAAGCATGCACACACATACATATCAGGAGCAGAAAAATTTTGGAGAAAGCAGGTGGGGCTGCAATCAATCACATCTTGGCTGTGTAAATATCCAGTAGCACAAAATTTGAGAGAAGAGAGCAAGCAAAGATGGACACTCCCAGGCCCTATCTCTCCCAGCAGAGATAATGGTCCTCAACAAGACACATTTTCAAATCCAGTTGTTTCAGAAAAAACACAAAACACACACATTAAACATGGATTGTAAGGTCAGAGTGCTCAAAGTCTTCTCCATGTGCTGTGTCTGTGCAGTGTGTATGGGAATAGAGGCAGGAAGCAGCAATTCTCTTCTCCTGTCCCCTGCAGGCATGATTCCTGTCCCCTGATGCAAGCTCCACTACAGCAGAGCAGCCTGCCCAGAGCCAAATACTCCAACAGCTCCAAGCTTCTGGTGCTGTGCCAGAAGTACCTCAGCCACGGAAAGAGCTTCCACCTATTTCATCATTCTGTTTCCACAAAATCAGCATTCACGCATTTTCAAAATACACCACACATTACTTTGCAAAACACCCTCACTTTTAGTATTATATAGCCACTGACACAGGCACTTGTTTATACTTTTGGGAAAAGAAAAAAAAAAAGTCTCTCTCTTTCCCCTTATTTCTTTTACCTTCCTGAAGTCTAATCATTTTTCCCTATGTTCCTACCTACATCTTTGCTAAAACATACTGACTAGCAAGCAGAAATACATATGCTTCATATTTCTAACCTTTTGGGTTTTATGTTTTCAAAGATATTTATTCTAGTACTAGAGAGGAACTATATTAGCATTTTGATTGCATTCTTTGCAGCATTTTACAAACGTATAAGGCAAGCATCGACATCCATATTTCTACCAAAAATACAACTTTGCGTACACAATTGCTACCATTAACTAGTTTACAGAATACATTTATTAGAGAGAGGGTAAAGAAAAGAAGTTGTCAAATATTGGGTTTCAGTGGTGTAGTTCACCATTGTTTGGACTGGGTCAGTTAAGGTTTTCCTGTCTTCTCCCAACACCTGCAATATGAGAGGTTTTCATTAATAGTTACTTGCTCATGTACAAAAAAAAAATCTTATCTCTGTAAAACCACCTCACATATTTTATATGTAACATGTAGTCAGTGCTCATCAGCTTCTATTTGTGAGGTTCTAGTGCCAGTGATGCTGTAAAGCTGATCACATCTCCAGTTTCTTTGGGTTCTTTTATAAAGTTGAGGTGGAGGGGTTTACTAATTCAGTCCTTCCAGTGCTTTTTGCATTCATGCCAGGCTTGCTCGAGTAGGATCTGTAAAAGGCTTGAAACGGATGTACGTTCATCACTTCAGTAATACGCTTAGAATCTCTTATTTTGAAATAAAATTATAGCTTCATTACCAGCAGCTTTATTTTTGAATGAGCTAACAGATTCCTGAAAACAGAAAAGCAACCTTCCTCCAATCCAGCTAATGGCAAAATGAACATACTCTGTTATAAAATATTTGACTTCTATTTATAACTCATTAAAGAATTGGAGCCAATCAGAGTAGAGAACCAATTTGTCCAGAAGGATCTCTTATTTTTAATGAGCATATCAAGCATGCTATGAGAAATAAACAATCGTACCAAATGTTCCACTGGCAGCATATTTGAATATATCTTATCATTCAGTTACTACGGAACAATCTGGTTTGATCTCCTACGACCAAGCTCTTCCAGCATCTCAGGAACTGACTCAGTCTCCTAGAAAGTAATCCCCAGTCCTGAATAAGCACCTCTGAGCTATGTCTAGTGGAAAGGTTGAGTTAAGCACAGCTTCAATTGCAAGCGTAAAAGGAAATCCCCAGAAAAGCTTCTAAGCCAGTGGTTAGACCCTCCGGGCAGAGGAAAGCATTATGTGCCCACTCCAGCACCTGGATGAGCACTCTTGCCACTGGAGTATTATACAAAAGAAAAAACACTACTCAAGCCAGCTCTTTTTTAGTGGAAAGCAAAAGCTGCCACCACATGTTGGGATTGGGTTTGATCTCACTGGCATACCATGGGTGCTCTCCCAGAGCCCCTTCCAGACCCAGTGATCCTTAAGAGGCTTAAATGGAAACACATCTTTGGGGGAGGATTATAACTCAAGCAGACACAATGCCTGGAGAGGCTTTAAAAGGAAGAGGGCTGTTCCAGGAGTTTTGGAGCCTGCACACTCAGGTAGCCCATAAACAACAGGTTTCAGGATTACACTGTCTTGTCTTATGCTCCTTCTTTTTCCCCAAGTCCGTCCTTTTTTTCTGAAGTAATCTTCATAGACAACTAATTCTATTTGCAAGTTTAAAATGAGCATGTGCTTCCAACACAGCAGCAACAACAATCATTATTTCCATGGTACGAGTTGGGCAGCTGAGTAAAGTCTTTTGTTTTACTCCTACTGCAGTAGAGAACACCAAAAGAAAAAAAGAAAAAAAAAAAAAAAAGGGAGATTCTTTATGCTTGCACCAGCACGTAAAAATAAAGCTTGTAAGAGAATACTTTTTCGCCCCCTAAATCCTTTCCACCAGATAAAACAGCTGATATTTTTTGTTATAGTTGGTATAAAATGCTATTAAAAGCATTAATATACCTAGACTCCAAACAATAAATTTATACTGGAGGCCTTTTTTTTTTTTTTATAAATCAATGCTCATCAGTCTCTTACTAAAAAAAAATTTTTGCTTTTTTCATACATTTCTTTAGTTTAGAAACCATAATCTGTCATAGTACCCAAAAATAATTGTCATTATGTAAAACATACTCTGGTAGTCCTTAACTGTCTTAAGCCAAGTTCAGTCACATTTCACAAAAGCAAGTGTGCAAATTTGCTATAGCCACAACACAAAATACCCTGTAGGAACAGAGGGATTGTAGTGGAGGGCTTCAACCATCTAATTACTGGCAAGGCAAAACCAGGGGCTCTGAGAATTGTGAACTGTCCACAGTAGGAGAAGATCAGTTTCTAGACCACCTGAGGAACCTGAAGGTTCAAGTCCATAGGACCTGATGAAATCCATCCGTGAGTCCTGAGGGAGCTGGTGGACCAAGTTGCCAAGCCTCTTTCCATCATCTTTGAGAAATAGTGGCAATCTGGTGAAATTCCTGCTGATTGGAAAAAGGGGAACATAACCCTGATATTCAAAAAAGGGAAAAAAGAAAACCCAGGAAACTACAGGCCGGTCAGACTCACCTCTGTGCCTTGCAAGATCATGGAGCAGATCGTCCTGGAATCTCTGCTAAGGCACATGGAAAATAAGGAGGTGATTGGAGACAGCCAAAATGGCTTCACCAGGGGCAAATCCTGCCTGACAAATTTGATGGCCTTCTACAATCCTGCCACAAACTTGGTGGACAAAGGCAGGGCAATGGACATCATCTATGTGGTCTTAAGCAAAGCAATCGACACTGTCCCTCATGACATCCTTGTCTCCAAATTGGAAAGTCATGGGTTTGGACCACTCAGTGGATAAGGAACTGGCTGGATGGCCACACTCAAAAGGTTGTGGTCAACAGCTCAATGTCCAAGTGGCGGACAGTGACAAGTGGTGTCCCACAAGGGTCAGTACTGGGACCACTGCTATTGAGCATCTTTGTTGGAGACATGGACAGTGGGATTGAATGCACACTCAGCAAGTTTGCCGATGACACCAAGCTCAGTGGCGCGGTCAATGTGCTGGAGGGAAGGGATGCCATCCAGAGGGACCTGGACAGGCTTGAGAGGTGGGCTAATGCAAATGGCATGAAGTTNCCTTCTAGCAGCCTTCCAGTATCTGAAGGGAGCCTACAGGAGAGCAGGAGAGGGATTCTTTGTCAGGAAGTGTAGTGATAGGACAAGGGGTAATGGTTTTAAACTGGAATAGGGGAGATTTACATTGGATATTAGGAAGAAATTCTTTCCTTTGAGGGTGGTGAGGCACTGGAACAAGTTGCCCAGAGAAGTTGTGGATGCCCCATCCCTGTAGGTGTTTAAGGTCAGGCTGGATGGGGCTTTGAGCAACCTGGTCTAGTGGGAGGTGTCCCTGCCCATGGCAGGGAGGTTGTAACTTGATGATCTGTAAGATCCCTTCCAACTCTAACCATTCCATGATTCTATGATCCTGCATCTCAGCTGACTTGTAAAGATTCCTCTTTACTGGTGCTGCAAAGAGAGTCCAGCCAACTCTTTAGGAATATAACCTCCCTTGAGAACACCATAGCTACACTCCAGATACTGCAATTCTGAGAACTGCAGCTCTTATAACCTGGGCATCATAAGATGCTTAAGCAAGAGCAGCTCCTGAGCTTCATTAAATTAAATTAGAATTAGGAGAAAACAAAAAAGAAGATGAGATAAATATATTGGGGAGGATTTAAAGAACAAGATTTGTTAGAAAAGGTTCCCTACTTCACCAAGTAAAAGGACCCCCCTGAAATAATGATGGAAAGTACAACTGCTAAAAGATAAGAATGCAAAAAGGCCACAGCAAGCCATCTGAATACAGGGGGAGAAGAAAACTCCAGTTTAGTCTTAAATTCAGTCATGCCCTTGATATGAATGTTTTGTATCTATTTGGAATTCTTTTTTATAAATTATTGCTTTTATTTGTCTTTAAACTTGGTCTGGTTAATAGTTATTTCAAAGCAAAAGGTTGACATAAAATTGTCTCCACTCAATGATGTGATAATTGGAAAGAAAACCAGTATCCCCCTCAGCTCTTTCCCTTTCAGCACTTTCCCCTGCAGAGCAATACCTTTGCTGGTGCCCAACCCATAGCACACAACACCAAACTGCTTACTCCTGAGGGTAAGAGGGGATGCTTCCATTAAAACAAAGATAACGCCTCTGTTCTCATGATCAGTAACAGTCAGAAGAAGATCACATACCTGCACACCAGGGACGCTAAGAAAAGTAGTTTTGTATTTTTCTTTTTTTTTTACTTTAACCAGCCAAATTTAACATTCTTCAGAACTTCATTTTTCAAAGGCCAGCTTCTTCTTTCCCCTCCTCAATAGGAAATGGTTATCCATCATTTTATAGTACCTTCTTCTTACTTCCATTCACTGAATCATACTAAACACGACACCTTTGAAAGCTGTTTGACTTCACATGGTTCCTGTTGAATCGTTTTCTTTCACAGTGAGCTGAAAGCCACATTTTTGGACTGAGTTTCTAACTGTTTGCACACTCTCAGGTACTAAATTGCACAATTTTACTGCTTTTGGCTTACAAATGGAACAGCAACAGCAACGCAGACACCTCCATCCCAGAGTCATCTGTCACTGCACACCACCCTGACTCTTTCTGGTATTAAGCTGTGAGTGTGAGGGGACTCTATAAAGTAGCCTGACAGCTGAGGGCGGGAGGGGGAAGTCCACCCAACTTGTATTGACAGTTTCTCTCCATTTCCTCTTTTTGTCAGCAAATTTTATAATATATGATCTTCCAGCAGCTAGAGAAATTTTATTGATGAAGGCTATATCTCAAATCAATCTGCCCTCAATTGGTATTTTCAACTTACTAACTTGGTTATTGAAAATTTCTAAGCCAATCTCATTGCAGAAGTTAAAGACTGGACCTGTGACAGGTAGTAAAAATAGATCACAGGCTTCAAAATGGATGCTTCCATGGCACTGAAAAAAAAACCCTCAATGGCCCTTGGGGAAAAACCCAAGTAATTAGCCATTTGAGATTCCAAAAGCTTTGATGAAATCAAATCTCCTCTTTCCCATTTCTCATGCTCTCTTTTTCCTTTTTGCTTCTCCCTGCATCTAATATATTTAGCATCTGTTAAACGTTTATCACAATCAAGAAAGAGAATTTTTTTTTTGTATCTTTTGCTTATCTTTCGTAACTCAATACTTAGTTCCAAAGAAAGAAAAAAAATGAAATTAAATAATCAAGGTAGAGGATAAGAATAATCTCAGGGCCAACACATAAGTCTTTCTGGAAGAAAAAGCCAACAACAAGAAACAACCAACATCTTCGCTTGATCTACATTGTAAACAATGTATCTGTTACATATGCATGGTACTTTTACAAGTTGGAATAAGATATTTGATTTTAAAACACCTTGAAGCAAAACAAATAGTTGCTCTCTCTGAGAACACAGAAACCATAAGTAAAAAATCAAGTCTCCTGTATGTGACAGAAGAAGAAATGTGACTGACATCTCACCAGAATGAAGCAATATAAATGGGAAAAAAAAAAAAATAAATAAATCTTCCTCTGAAGATGAGCCAGAGGCCATTACATTAAAAAAGCCTGGTTTTTAAAAAATAGTCTTTTTTATTCTAATAGTTGCTTAATGTTAAAACACAGAAGAAATTCACATAAGAGGAACCAGTTCTACTGACTTACTCTTGTAAGCACCATGCTACAAAGTCATAAACATATTTGCTCTCTGTTCTTTCCATCTGGCCACATTAATCTTTTCTTCTGTTCAGCAGTAGAGAGGAAAATACTCCTCTTTACTCTTTAGACTGGTGGTTATTGGTACTCCTCTAGCAGATGCACATTTAAAACATCTCAAGTTTGAAGCCAGGTCTCCCCTTCCAGTCAGAGCCCTTTAGCTCCTGTGTTGTTCTGAGTAGGTTAGGTCCTTACCGCCACTACACAGCTTTGTAAGTAAACAGGTTACCATCTTGTGATGGCCACACTTTGAACACAATCATCAGCTTTGGTCCTTGGGTGAGGCAGAGCCAGGTATTGTCCTGCCCATTTCTAAATTCCACCTGGAAATACATAAACACGTATGCGAAACTGTGGAGATAGCTATTTTCTGAAGGCAGCTTGGGGGTGGGGGGAAAGCATTTCTGGTTGACTAGTTAGAGTGTGTTTGGAGGGGTGCAATTTTATGTAGAAAGCTGAGGGTTTTTTTGTGTATGATCATCATCCCTATTCTTTTCTCATCTGCAAATTTACCTGTATTTGTTTTGTTTCTCAGACTATTCCAGCTCATTTGGAAGCACTTCCTGAAGCTGAATTCTCTATACCTTTTTTGGGACTTCACCTGTTTTGGAATACTACAGGAATACCCATCAGTATAGACTCCCAGGCAAATGCAACCTATACCAGCCTGCTTATTTGCATTATCTAAATGTCTCCCACAGTGAAAGCAGGCCATAGCCACACTGACAGCAAACATAAAAACAGCAGAGATTTCTGTAACACGTAAGACTGAGTTAAGAGGCTTAGATATAAGAATAACATTATTAGATAAAAGAATATCATTATGCTAGGCAAACATACATTCATCTGTATGTGGGTGTGTGTGTATCTATCTACATATATTTACCAATTACTCTAAAAGAAACAATAACAACAAAGTAACATTTGTGCTGGTAATTTTAATAAAAAGTTTAGAAAGCAACAAAGCAATAATTCAGGAAAAATTACCAGTGAAACAATCCCTCCCCTTCACTCCAAGCCTGACAGCACCAGGTACACAGCTGCTGAGGTGCAGAGGGCAGGCTGGACACCTGTGCCCCTCAAAAATTACTTTTCCGATGGCTGAAGCATGTGCAACACAGTCTGAAGTCAGAGCCTGAAAGGAAGCCCTTGATTAAAACCTCAGAGTTTTAATCCATCTCCCACCTCAATAACAGAGAAAGAAGTATCTCTCACCCCACCCTTACTTCTCTCAAGTATGCCTGTGCTACTTGGGAAACATTCACTTCCCATAATCCCATTGTATCTTTGCTGGTCTCCCTTAAATTTACGAAATTTTATATATTGCAAAATTGTACATTGCAAAACACATCTATTAATTATATTCACAGCACATCAGAAAACTTGGTGAAAGTCACACCTACATTCAGCATGGCATATTTCAAACAAATGATGAAGAGGGCCCAGCTTCACAAACTTTGAATGAAGGTTTTCTGACAGCTTGGTGGAAGACTTCCAAACCAGCTCTCGTGCGGAGTGTTTTCAACTCACACTCAAGTCAGTAGGACTTAAAGGCCCCTCATAATAATGCCAACACCAGAAAGCATGTAATCATTTCATTAGCAGGGATAATTACCATAAGGAAGTGGAGTTTAGTATTTTCCTACATAGCATTTTTGATATAAACTTTTCCTGTCAACTTTTCTTCTCACTGAGTAACTTTATTGTTAAGCAGATGGCCTTTGCTACAGCATTAGGAAAGATCTGGACCTAAATATAATTTCAGCAAGGCCACAGAACTTTGATAACAATGGCTAAAATATTAAATTTCATAAATTTACTATGACTTAAAAAAATTAATTTCAGACTGATCTTATCATAGTAAAATTCATATCACACATACAATGCTTAATACATGATGTACAAGCAAAAAAAGTCAACAACAGCAACGTCCAACAACAAAATTCTTCAACATATACATTTGAAAACACCCAGAGCTAAATTATCAAAATAATATAATTTAAAACCTGAAGAAACTGAGATGCCTCATGAAATGTTGAATTATCTTTTTATACACTAGCATAGAGCACCTTCTTTCTTCAAAACGGCAACTCACGAAAGTTTCATGATTCCACTTAGAGAACAGAATAACATTCCACAAGTTGTTCACATTTGCAAGGATATCAGCAAGTTTGAAACACAACCTCTTAACCTGACTGATAGAGAAACAGTAACTTGGAGTAAACCAGAAAGAATCAGAGAAGAAAGACTGGAAGTTTATATTATGTATAAGACATCCTTTTCCTTACCCAACAATGCTTGAAGTGTTAGTAAAATCCAAATCTGAGATTTAAATTTGTGCTAGAACTCACCTGCAACTTTTTAGTACTCTTTGCTTATGTGCGTTTAATGAGATCACGTTTAGATACTGGATTAAGAAGTGAACAGGAGGAAGTAATCTTAGATATTTTTAATCACGCTATAGTATTGAAAAGTCTTGAGGCAGATCCTTGCAGCAGTGTTTGGAGATGAGCTCTTCGAATCACCTTCCTCTTTGGTTAAGGGGAATTGCCATGGGGAGGTGATGCAAAACCACATCCTCACTCTCTTCAAACCACTGATTAGCTAACTTTAAAAGATTTAATGGTTCAGGCAAAAATACCAGTACTTTGCAATTCCATTGAATCTTTCATCACAGAGCCCCAGGTAGGTAAACAATCACATAACCTTAGGTTTATTAGTGCTTAGTGTTACGAATCAGAATTTGTGTCCAATATTAAGTACCATATGCCCTGATAACTTCAATTCTTTACAAGCATTTAACGTGCTCAAAAACTCGGTCACACATTGAACAACCCAAATAACTCAAACTGCAAATACTCAAGTAACATATGCCTGAATTCATCCAGTTACCTTACATTTGCAAGAGCCCACAGGAAAGCAGAGCTATTTATCAATGGGTTTGTTATGTGAAAGATTGACATTTCTTGACATTCAGGGTATTTATCCATTAATTTTAATGCCATCCAGAGTAATGAAATCCAGAAGAGAGAGGAAGAAAAAAAAAAAAGCTTCTCTTTCTTTTTTTTTTTTTTAATTTACTAAAAAGTTTCACTAGGATACGTAAGAGAAAAAAAGAACAGAAAAAAGTCAGAAGCATTTGCTTTTTTTTTTCCAAATATTTTTTATGAATAAGCTGTAACATATGCTAGGTACCTGAAGAGCTGGAAATCAAAAAGCTTTTCACTTATCTTTCTGAAAATGCTGGTCACTGCTTAGGCCTTAATTTCCATTTGTGCAAGGAGCCTGAATGGCAATACAGAAGAAAGTAATACCATATGTCAAAATAAAGCTTTACAGAAAGGAGGCACAGGGAGGTAGAGGGGAGATACATCATTAAGTTCAGTTGACAGAGATTTTTCTTACACCTACTTGGGTAATTATGAACATTGTGACTGGCCAACAAATGGAAGAAACATCTCAAGAAAATTCTTGAAGCCAGTGTTAATTTTTAATTGACTCTGTTGGTGCCAAAATTTTCAGGAATTTCAAACAGTGTACCCAAAAAGAAGTTAAACACATAAGTTAAGCTCACCTTCTCAGAATAAAATGCAACCTGAATACTCCCTTATGAATTCCTGATTCCCTTCTGAAGGGAACAGGGGGCCCCATATGTAGACCGGATCCTTCCCACAGGGAAGTCTGCTGCCTCCCTGGGGCCCAGGTCCGAGATGTTACTAAAAGGCTGCCTAGCCTGGTACAACCCTCTGACTACTATCTGTAGTTATGCAGGTGGGAAGCGATGAGGTTAATACTAGAAGTTTAAAAGCCATCAAAGGGGACTTCAAGTCACTGGGGAAACTGGTTGAGGGATCAGGGTCACAGATAATTTTTTCATCAGTACTCTTATAGTTGCAGGTAGGAATACTAAAAGGAATAGGAAATCAGGTATGATTAACAAGTGGCTCAGAGGCTGGTGCTGCCAACAAAACCTTGGGGTTTTTGATCTTGGGGAACTTTATATGGTACCTGGCCTGTTAGCAACAGATGGAATACATCTATCTCAGAGGGGGAGAAAGATCGTGGCACACAATTTGGCAGGTCTTGTTGAGAGGGCTTTAAACTAGGCTTGAAAGGGGCAGGGGTCAGGCTCTGGTGCACTAGAGATGTGCCTATGGATAGCCTACAGCCTGCCATTTCACTTGAGATGGGAGACAACAATACTATCAGAATGGTCTGTGGCAAGTGGCTAGATGACACATCAGGGGTGGAAGGATGCAAGGATAGCAAGAGCCTCCAACCTGTTGCACTGAAGTGTGATGTACATGCTTCAGCGAAGACAAGGTCTTGCAGAGCTAGACCAAGAGTCCCTGAGGTAATAGGTGACAGGAGGGCAGCTACCACAAAGTGCCTTGGGGGATCATTGGAGTGCCCCTCTAAAAAGGTTGTATCCATGGCAGACCAACTGAAGAGCCTCTACACGAATGCACAACATGGACAACAACCAGGAGGAATTGGAAACTGTCCTGCTACAGGAAAGCTACAACATAGTAGCAATTACAGAAACTGGGTGGGATGAATCCTATGACTAAAGTGTGGCCATCACTGCATACCAACTGTTCAGAAGGATCAGGAGAGGAAGAAGGGTGGAGGTGTTGCCCTCTATGTAAAGAAGGGTCCAGAGTGTGATGAGTTATTGCTAAAGAATAGCCATGAGCAGGTTGAAAGCTTATGGGTAGGAATTAGGGATTGGAACAACAAAGGGAACCTTGTGGTAGGAGTCTACTACAGGTTACCTGACCAGGCAGAGCCTGCTGATGATGCCTTTCTACTCCAGCTTGAGGAGGCTTCGAAGACACAGGCTCTCATCCTTCTGGGGGATTTTAACCACCCTAACATCTGTTGCAAAAACAACACAGCTGGCTGCAGGTGCTCCAGGAAGCTCCTAGAGTGCCTAGATGACAACTTCTTGACACAAAAAAATTAACAGCCCCACTCGAGGAGATGCATTGTTGGACCTGTTGGTCACAAATGCAAGTGAAATCATCAGGGATATCAAAGTTGAAGGCAACCTGGGCTGCAGTGACCATGCCCTAGTGTAGCTCACAGTCCTAAGGAGTTTGAAGCCCATGAGAGGCATCGTTAGGGCTCTAAATTTTAAGAAAGCAAACTTCTAGCTCTTCAATGAGCTAGTAAATAGGTTCCCATGGGAAATGACCCTCAGGGACAAGGGAGCAGAAGAAAGCTGGCAGATATTTAAGGATGCTCTCTATAGAGCACAAAAGATATCCCCACGTGTAGGAAACTGGGCAAGGAGAGCAAGAGACCATCATAGTTTAACTGAGACCTGCTGGTCAAACTAAAGGGCAAGATGGAGCTACATAGGAAATGGAAGAAGGGACAGACACCCTGGGAGGAGTATAGGGACATTGCTTGGCTGTGTAGGGATGAAGTCAGAAAGATCAAGGCACAGCTTGAATTCAATTTGTCAAGGGATGCAAAGAAAAACAAGAAAGGCTTCTACTTGTATGTTAACCAGAAAAGAAAACATACCCAGCATGATAACTAACAGTGGGGAACTTCTATCAATGGATGAGGAGAAGGCAGAAGTTCTCAACAACTGTTTTGCCTCAGTCTTCAGTGGCAACCCCCTTCCTCCTAGCCTTTGTGTTGATGGCCCACAGGTCAGAGACTGAGGTGACAAAGTC
>VZRU01003251.1:574867-592463 GCA_013398155.1 Pedionomus torquatus | reverse complement strand
GATGAGGTCCTGGGCAATCTGGTCTAGTTGGGGGTGTCCCTGCAACTGCAGGGAGGTCTGACTAGATGACCTTTGGAGGTCCCTTCCAGCTTGGATGATTCTATGATTCTACAATTCATATTTTTTTTTCCCAAGCTGCAGACTGTGACAGACAGTAGTACTTGCAAAATCATGTAGCTACTGCAAATGCAAAATCAGGTAATTAGTCTTAAATATCTCTTTTTTGATAGTTCATTTATAAAAATCAATACACTTTTAGCTGCTAAATAGTTTGTTTTTCCTCACAGGATTTATTTTTAAATTATCATGCAGTTTTAGGGGGAAAAAATAAAACAGAGAGGACTGGGGGAGGGTCACTCAATGAATTCCATTTCCCCAACTTTGATAGTGTAGGGCAATGTTGCAACATCTGTCATAAAGCAGCAAAACCCAGTAGAAGACTGTATAGGAGGGGAATTTCCTTGTTTCAAGACAAAACTGATATTACTCATTGACCCTGATACGTTCCCACTTGCCCTGGCTGGAAGAAGTCAGATGCCCATACCCAAGCAGCCCACCCAGGTCCATCCTCTTGGATGCTGAAGAACACAAGGGTAGCAATTCTGAGTCCTGCCTGCTGCCAATGCCTGCAGGTCTGGAAGACCCTTTTCTGTCCCCCTGAGATGATTCTCCTTTCCAAAAGCTGTCAGTATTTCCTTGTGGCAACCCTCCTGGGTGTCCAGAAAAGCAACACATGGGGCACATGTGGTGCTTGGGACTTAGAGACCAGCTGACACAGGTGCTGATAGCTCCTGACAGCTCTTCTCCAGCATCTGCTCTTCCTGAGGTTTTCACACCCACCCCGACCGGTCATCCCTGTCCCAGTGCTCCTATTAGCACACTCTGCAAAAGAGGGTCTTGAAATAATCTCATGTAAACTGAACAATAGGCATTTGCACCCATTTTACTCATCTCCGTTATCCAACTAATGCTTGCTATCATCTGGAAACAACTAAGTTTATAGATAAATAGCCTTGATCTAATGGGTACATCTGTTCCCATTTTACTTGCAAGCTCAAATGTGCACTTTGAAAAGTGTATTTAAATATCGTACTCCAGCTCTTCTTTTTCTTCCGGAAGCACACAAATCCCCCTTTAATCCTTTTGTTTGTGTACAACATTTCAACTATTGCTGCTTTTTTCCACATACTTTGACATATACACACACCTAAAGGACTAGCAGTGTCTTTAGTTTAAATAGTCTTCTGATCCAACTTTATGTTTAGAATACATACTGATAAATTTTTGTTTCCTTCCAGAGGTAATTCACAGAAAATGAAAAAACAATATCATTTCATAAAAAGCAAAAGAAGTTAACTTAATGCCTTCAGAACACAGTGTTGGCAATAGGGATAGATATACACATACATAGATATCTATGCTGCAAAGTGCTCCCAAGCCCCCACATGTGTGCTGACCATTTCTCAGCTCCTCATCAAAACCCACCCTGGACATGCACCAGCTCTCCTTTTCTAGAAGGGCATCCATATGGGAATGATGGAAAGGAATCACAAAATGTCTAAGGTCCTTGTTCAAAATGATCAATATATAACATAGACTGCTCTGTGGTGTGCATCTACCCTGATGTCTTGGTGCCTTGGACTCTCCAAGGCAACATTTATCATGTTGTAGAGTTGCACAACTGCTGCACTCCACATACAACCAATCTAGCGAAACATGACAAAGAGATGCTCAGTTCAACTCAGTCAAGCTTCCACACAGGTAATCATCTGATTATTTTTGTTTCTGTATTAAGTATCACCTTATCAAACTGTAAACATTAGAAAAAACATTTTTATTATATATATGCATATATATATATAATTTTATTATAATCTCCTTGGCATCTCAATTCAGTGATGCCTATGACAACCCAAAAGTCAGAGGAATTACATATTCCTAAAAGGATCATTTTTGTCTTTTAAAGTAGTTTATGTTGTCCCTTATCATTACCCTAACTGCTCTGTGCTCATCAAAAATACCTGAAATCATAGTCTTAACAACTATTCAGTCCTACTCAAGCATAGAAAGGCTGGATTCAAGATACCTCTATTTCTAAAAGTGTTTGACTATGTTTAAATAACTGCAGGAACAATACACTGGGAAATAATTTGTTTCTTCCTTCCTAATGAACCCTCATCACAAAAATCCTCAGATTTCATTTCCCTTGAAGAAATATAGAACTTTACATACTTTTTATCTGCTCACCATTTCAGCATCAACAGTAGTTAACTGCACTTCCCACCCTCTCCTGCTCTTCAATGTATTTACAGCATAAACAGGAGACTAGAAAGACCAGCAGCATCCATGCATTTACAAGTGAACGCGCACTCTGCTACATAGAGCATGTTTCAGCGGTGTAACTTTACTGTTCCACTGTCTATTCTCAGATGTTGACAGCTTTATTTAGTTCTAACTATTTATATTTACAAAGAGATCAAAAGAATAATATTTTCCAGAGGAGCAAGCATTCCACAGTCAAGTACCTGAGGGTTGGTTGGATTTTTTTTTTCCCCAGTTGTGCTCAAATTATGCAGTCAAAATTTCTCAAAGAGTTAGAAGACTAGCTTTGTTTGGAGGCTGTTTGTTCTTTTCTGCTTTGGTAAAAACGTCAGCTTAAAAGTAGGGTAGTGAGGCTGCCCACAGAATCACTTCTCAGGGGCTATCAGACTTGCAGTGCTGCCCTGTGGAAGTTGGTCAGAATAGTCAGCTTGGGCAAAGAGCATCTTTAAAACAGAGAGGCAAGAATTTTGTGAAGGATGCACCTTTGTTTTCTAAATTACATAACTGAGTTAATAACTTTTACTGAACTGTTAATAAAGTTATTGTGTTTATTTTCACCTGTCCTACAATGATGTAAAGATATCTGTTCAAATTTCTAGGTGACTTTTCTGTAACACTATTGAACATAAGTTGGAAACACAGATGCAGTGTTATTTATATACATTTACAGCATATTCCAAATGAATATTTATCCAAATTATCTTGCAGATCTCCACTTAAGGGGCTCCATGAGCTTCCAGAGTAGTTTGCTCCTACTGACCACCATATTTGCCTGTTACTATGTTTTCAGTCTTTTCTGCCAAGGATAGTTTCTCTCTCCAATCTTTCATCAGCTAATTTGAAAGCTTCATTACATAACATTCCCCTTGCAATACCCTCTTCAAAAGCTGCACCTATAAAATTCCTTGAAGGATCTTTTTTTTTGTTCAGTTGTTTGTGCTGTGGTTTTATTGAATGATTGAGACTAGTCCACCATTTTCCAAGATCTACAAAAATTTACTCTTCTATTCAGCCCACGTTTCCTTCCAGCTTCCCATTCTTAAACATTTTTCAAGTAAGATAGAAAGAGGTCTACAGATGTCCATTACCAATTTCTTCCCACTTCTGAAACAATGGGCATCTTGGGTATCTTCTAAGTACTCGGCGGATTGCGTGAGCTGCTCTACTGCTTGTAAAAGTAGAGATAATTTAAATAACACTTTAAAGTTAAAAGAAAAGGTAGAGTTAATGTGTGGCTGTAGTTGGAAGCCCCTGCATATACCTTTAATGCATCTCGAGAAGCATTTGTGTTTAATTCTCAGATATTTTCCATAATGCATGATTCCATGACATAATTTACTAACAGGTTTTTGGAAGTAACAACTGATTAAAATAACATTGCTAAAGTGATTTCTACCATTTGTTCTCACACTAAGAATCACATTCATATCTTCCATTGTGTTAGGGATGGTATCAATCTGTTATTGCTTGACTCAAAAGACAGGTAAGTACTGAATTCTACAGCATATCACATCTTTCTGAATCAGATGGAGCAACAAACTCACAGTAATACAAGTCTGCAGGGTGCTTCAGTACAATAACAGATGGGGGTGGGGGGGGTGGTAAGTCTTCTTTTCTGAAAATACTTTACTTTAGTAATTTTGCTTCCTGCTACATGCGTCTTATTATAGTCTTTTCTGCTAGACTATTTATTGTTCTTTTTTTAAAAGCACGTTGTCTTGTTCCTGGAGAGTTAATAAAATATTGCAAGATGTGCCATATGCTTGCAATCACTGAACTGAATATACAACTAAGGAAATCTAAATACTGTGCAATGTCTGGTACCCTATAAATCTCCCTCCCTGCCCCAAGCATTACACAGCTTCATCAAACAGCTCAAGTTACAGAGCACTTTGAAAGGTACATATAATTTATACGATTCTGATTACCCTGACAGTATCAAGAAACGGCTTTGGAAAGTCTGCAATTGCTTAAAGAAATGTCAACAGTTTTGCCTCATGGGAGGAGATTGTTCAGGATGGAGCATTGAGAAATAAATAGTAAAAGACACTTAAGGAACTTTATAAAGTATACACTAAGCTCGTTGGACTAAACCAAGAAAAGGTTTGAGTTTGGCCAGATTTGTATCACTTATGCACTGCTGAAAAAACAAAGCCCAAGCAATTGTCACAAATATTGGATTTCTTAGTCCCCTTTAATTCCTTCCTATACAGACACTAACACGAATTAAGTGAATAAAAACCAGCCCAATGTCATACAAATGGCAAAAGAAAATCTTGTAGTTCATAACAGGAGATATTTGTAGAAATAGAATAGGGAAGAAAGAGCTCACATCAGTAACAGTGGATTTGCCAAGTTCTTTTTTTCAGCCTGACAACAGAACGAACATTAAATATTTTAGCAAATAAGTGGTAATTCTTCACAAACATTCTTTGACTTCTGCAAACATGCACGTACAGGGTTGTGAGTGTTCACACACATATTCAACTATGCACAGTTGTAAATTATTCTGATATTAGCCAGTTTAGTTTTTGACTGCAGCTGCTAATTTAGAGCATTAATTGTTTTTATATAACTTCATGAACAGTCACTCTAACAAATCAGGTCTACCTACTTTATTCACAAGTCATTTTAGTGATTGAGCAGTAACATATCTACTGGATAAAGACCAACAAGCAACAAGGAACCAGGAGTTGATCACAACAGGAAGAAATAGGTTAGCCGATGACAGACACATTTTGAAGGACAGGTTGTCTCAGCGTCTTCCACTTTTGATGTTCAACCAGCCCTATTCTTCCCAATTATGCAGTGCCAACTTTCAGCTGTTGCTAACCTGAGCAGCAAATTACTTAGTCTGTAATTAATGGAAGTCATAATTAATGGAAGTCACTGAACTGCGGTGAAGATCTGATTTGAAATACTTGCAGGGAATGTAGAAAGTTAAGATGTTCTGGAAGGATTTCTTGTGAGGTGCACTCATTTAACATCATCAAGCCAGTTCCCTGAACAAGGTGGGATCAAGTGAGATAACACACTGCTAGGTGTTAGGTTGCTGTACACACACACTTCAACCCACTTTCCTTCAAAGAAGAATAGGAGCCCAGGTTTAGAGATAGCACAAATCCATGTAGCGACACTGATTTTAATCAATTATCTAGCCTGAATTTCTCTGAAAGATCACTCTTTCCAAACTATTACTGATATAAAATGTTTTCTACTGTTGACAAAGGACAACTTAAGAACTTCAGAAATACAATAAAGGATATTTTAGCTGATGCGATTTCATTATTGAGAAATATGTCAAATATGAAAAGTTGAAGTAGTAGCTGAAATGTAAGATCTGCAGGTATTTGTCTCTTCCTTGGCTACAAATAAAATCATATTAGAAAACTGTAGTCTGGGTATCATTCCTCTCCCGAGTGTCTGCTTAAGAAGGCAGAAAAGTCCATGCCAGCAAGTTGTGCCCAGAATCACAGAATGATATAAGGTTGGAAGGGATGCCCAGTGTGAACCAAATTAGTTTAGCTGTTGTTCTACATTATCTGCAGTCCATTTAAGCCTTCCAAATTTGGTAAAGGCAATGTTTATTCCTGAGAGAACAGCTTAGAAAACTAGTTAAAGGGTAACTCTATTAAAAGAGGATATATTAATTTCTTGAGCATTTTGAGTGCTGGCATGTTTCACTTGTGTTTGATGATCAGTTATATATACACAGGAACAATTTCATCATTTATCTATCCAAAGCATTAATCTGTACAAGGACACTCTAAAATTGAGTGCCATGCCTCAATGTTTCAAATATAGATCTCATTCACTAATACAAGGATCACATTCATTAAAACACAATTACAGAATGAAAAGCATCTACTCAGAGGCACAACACAGACTTTTGTTCCTTGCCTTCATTTTACTATAGCAGAGTACATAGAAAAAAAGACACTGAGGTCTCTGAAATACAATCGATTACATTCATCTCATTAGGTCTGGGAAAACTATCTGCTGGGCCTGAAAAGGTTGGGAAAGAAGACAGATGACAGAACTAGCATGGACAACATGTAAAGAGGAAAGATGATGTAACTGACAGGCACATGAGTAGAAGCCTTTAATGGACTGAGTCAACATCAAGCAGTTGGGCACAGCTTGGCATTTCTCTGGAATACTCTGCTTGCAGACCAAAGGACAGGAAAAATGAATAAAAAAATGCCCTGTTCTGGTTGGAGGATTGTGCAATATGCTAATACTAATGGAGAAAGGGTCAAGAAAGAGAGGACCAGGTCCACATACAGAAATAACATGAAAGAGGGGAATGGTAAAGTTTTGTTCACACTCATATCAGTCAGGTGCTAGAAGGTCTCAGAAGAGAAGGAATGTGGGACAAAACACTGTAAATTGAGGCAACAGAAACACTATTACTAGAAACTGGTACAACTTGTAGAGGAGTTCAAAAGAGGTTTTTAGGAAAAGTAATGAAATAGAAGACCAAGCATAGGCTCAGTTATTCCTTTTACATGCTATTGTTAAATTTCTTACTCTATCACTAAAGCCATCATCACATGTAAGACATCACAGGTAGAAAGAAATAAGAAATATCCAGTTAGATGAAGTAATATTTAGGAGTAGGTAAACTTCCCCCTATATTACTATATTTTACACCAGCATTATATCAACTTTTTTCATTTCTTTGCCTTCCCCTCCATCATTTCAAACCTGCCATTTAAAAATGTGTAAATCATTTTACAGAAACGAAGTCAGTCTTGCTCACATCCTGGTTACATTGCTCATTTGCACAGCACACTGATTTATTAGTTAAATACATGCTTTAATGACTTTCCTTGTTTCTAAATTTATAAGCCTGGGTTGATGGGAGGTTTTTCTTGAACTTAATGCCTTCCTTATATGTACAGAACAGTGGGAATTAATCAATACAGTTTGCTTAGTTACACAGACTTCCAGTTGTCCCAGTGCTGGGGCAGGCAGACTTAACTGCTTACTGCAGAGCAGCACCTGGGATGAGCCAGGACCCCTGTCACACCCCATCTCCCCACATTCAAAGTGAAGAAGACAATAATAAGGAGGCACAATAAGGACAGACACGCAAGCCTGAAAGAAACAGAAGTGAGTAAAAGTCACAGCCTGTTTCTCCACACACTAGGCAGGTTGCTCTCACTCTGTAATTCTAATTTAAACTACACTTTTTTATCTTCAATCCAGGGTTGTGGAGACAGAGGGTAAAGCTTCGCCCCCTCCCCCTCCATCTCATACTCTGGGACAATCTTAATGCTAAACCTGCTTCCATGGCACTGTATGAACAGCTGTCTGAACAGTATCAGCATTTTGCATGCATTGTAATCTTGGGAAAAATAACTTAATTTAAAATGTGCTGTAGTTTGTGCAACTGTCGCTAATGTCACCCTGAAAAATATTCCCACCCTCAACACACATTTCAAGTATTTACAGTTTATCTGTGAGACTCAAGATTTTCATTACTCAAAATGCGTTGATTCTTTACAAATGCATGGAAATTCAAACTTTCCCAGTTGTTTCATTACTGCAATAGATTTAAAAGCTAAGGAGGACTGGTATGAAGTTAAATTTAAGATTAGTTTGCCATCTTGTGCAGAGAGATAGAGCCAGGTAAGCAATGCTGAATACAACAATGTATTAAAAAAAATATTAGTTTTGCTTTACAATTTGCAATTTAATCATATTCCACTTTGTCAAAGAAAGCTGCAGAATTTCATTGCTGGACTAATATTACAGTGGTTACTGATCAAGCACTGACACAGGGTCTATTATGAAACTTGCAGTACACCATAGGAGCCTTTCCAAAACGGGATGAGCTGCAGTTCAGAAATATAATCCATGTTACAGAAAACATCAGCAGTGAAATAAAAACAAACAAGTTCTTCCAAAACATATGGTCACCAAGCATGAACTGCTCAGGGGACTGGGATAAGTGGAAGCCACCTCAGCCAGTTTTAAGTTTCCCTAGCAGTTATTATACCACCAGACACTAATGTATCAGCCAGGGACCATTAGAGCTTCATAAACCTTCCTCTTCCTCCTTTCCCTACTCATATATACCAAGCAAATCCTCCAGCAGGTTTTGCTTTTCAGAATTTTCTGCACTCATTGAAACCAAACCAAAACCAAACCAAAACCAAACCTGTAGTAGCAAGAGTGCAACTTTTTTGTTTGTTTGTTTGGTTTGGTTTTTTAAGGAAATGGGGCTACTGTTGTTTAAAACTTGTCAGGAAACTATGTATGACTTTACAATTGTTTTCTACAACTTACAGTTTATTTCTTGATGTCTTTCGTAGCAAAATATAATGATACTGAATATAACTATTATGTTTTCCTACTGACTTTCAAAACAACAAAATGTCCAGGGGGTGAAAAAAAAAAACAAACCAAAAAAACCCCAACCAAGTGATTTAGTTGGAGGAGAAACATTTTGAACTCTGATATGGACTAACAATTATCACTAACATTTATAGGCTTCTAATAATCAACAGAATAGTCCACTGCTGGATCATGAAAAAACATAGTATTTTAATCTGTACAGTGTAATAACTGCATGTGAGTACATAACCAAACATCACTCATTTACAAATCAGAGGGTAGCAGAGAAAGATGAATGGTGGGGTTGCTTCTCCTTCTTATTAAAATCTTTTTTTGTGACAATGCGTCAAAAGCAAAGTATCTAAAATCCAGTAGATACGGATCTCCAGGGAGTACAACAAGTCAGGGATTTTCTGATGAAAGTTTTTTCCATAAAAATTGGATTGCCTGAAGGAATGTATGAACCAGTTTAGATGAGAAGACCATTTCTGGCTCAAAGAGGGAAAGGGGGAGAAAAAGCCCATTTGCTTTTACCTCCAAATAAGTAAAGTCTGTAAAAATTAGAGCACTTAACTGGAACACTCAATGCCTCATCCAACTTTATTCCAGAAATCTGTCCTAGCCACTGAGCTACTAAGTAAGCTTGACAGTTTTGAGGGGTCGATAAACCAAAAACAAGGAACAGAAAAGAAACTAGAGTAATAAAAGAAAACCAACAAGCTGGTGGTCATTGTGCTCACCTTAGACATGAAAAATTATGTCTACCATCCACCTAATCAAGCCAGAGTCAGTCCTTTAAAGTCCAAGCTTATACCCTGCTAGCTCAAGTAATGGCTATCCTGATAAAAATAAGAACTGGTCTCTCTTGCTTTTCATGAAAAAGCTTGAGATTTCCTCAGTGCATAATAACAACAACAATGTATTGAGAAGTGTCAGCAGACAGGTGCATCTAAAGATCCACTTTACTGATGAGGTGTGACGCCAGTCACACTAGTAATGGCACAAGCCCTGCAACATGTATTTACATTTCATATTAGAGTGGCAATGTTACTACAACAGACTTTAAGGTTGATTTTTTTTTTTTTTTTGCTAGTAAAAAAATACTGTTGCTGTAATTTTGCTTTGTGATAGGATGGAGAGGAAGGGACTGAAGTGTAGAGTAAAGAGCCCCGCTGCTCAGAGTGCCCCACCAGTTTCCCCTGCTCAATCCCAGCTCAATGTTAGGAAAAACCACCTGATTTCACTACTCCCAGGAGCTCATTTGTTCTTCTGTCACTAAGCACAGAAAACCAACATATGGAGATGCTTCAAAATACTGCAGCTTTCATTTAATTTTTCTCCCCTGTATAGAGCCAAAGTGCTGAAAGCCAAGCTATGGCCACTGGAGAACAACATCAGCACAGCAAGCAGAGATGCTCAGAATTTAAATAGGTTCAGACAAAATCAGCATATCCTCCTATTTCCTTAACTGGTCTCATTAGAGTCTAGGATTCAATTTGGAAAGTATATTTTTAATAAACACATGATAAGGAGCATTACATTCCTCTAAAAAAATGTTGTGGATGTACAACTACACTTTCCAGATTTGTGAAAACGGGAACATATTAGCCTCACCTCTGAAATGATGTTATATAAAGCTTCTTCTCTGCTTTAGATTACCTCTAGATTAAAAACAGTTCCAAGATGAACAAGGATGTGTATAAAGCTGTCATTTCTATAGCCAGTGTCAAATTAAACCTCACTCAGTGAAATAATTAGCTGGGGCGGGGGACACGACAAGGGACATGATGGACACTAGACAGGGACAGTGGGGTGTACTTGTTGCTTTGGTTGTTTTGTTTCAGGGTTTTTTTGTGGGGTTGTTTGTCAGGTTTTTTTAAAAGCATGTCGATCTGGATATGCTTATTTGAAAGAGAACATTAAGTCATTGATGATCCTAGAGTAGCCTCTCTGAATCCTACTGAACAAAAAGAGCTAGGCATCAAATAGCTTGTAATGGTTAAGGGGTTCCAATGTTTGTGAAAAGACAGAATGACTGATAATGATGATTCAGAATTAATTGCAACTTGGTGACAGATACACAAGATACACCCCAATTACAGCACTAATGCCTGCAGAGTGGACCCTTTTCCTTGTTGTACCCTTTAAACAAGATTTATCATTGTGCATACTCTTTGCAAAATCTTCAGAACAAACATTCAGTTGAGAAGATTTTAATTTAACAAAGTATTTTGTATAAATTTTCTTCTCTTTTGACTCTACCCTCAATGGTTCAATCAACCAGAAGACTAAAGCACCATAAGTTTCCTTTATTAGAGCAGTCACTGACATGAAGTAAATTGTCATACTCAATGACAAAATCCATAAGGAACCAAAATCACTACACGAGAGAAATCCCTATACAAAGAAGTTCACATTACTTATTAAACTACTAATGTTAAAATCCTTAAAATGTGTCACTACAGTGGTAATATTATACACTTCTCCTCACAAGAACTTCATCAAGCTGAGTTTCTTCAACACTGGAATAGTGCTTTGGTACTGCTTATCTTTTTAAATGAAGTATATCTTGACAAAAATTCAGCATTTCAACACTCTGAGTCTTTAATTTTAAGTAGATATTTATGTTTCAACAGATTGAAGTTGGAGCTGAAATGCACATACTTACTTTAAGTCATCTCATTTTAATAAGATTATCTAAAAATTCTTAGGATTGTTGGGTGTGAGGACTATTAGTTTGGAAAAAAGAAAAACCTTAGATATCTTCCATTTCAGAGTTTCTCCATTTTCCTCAGAAGGAAAATGTATATATTCAAATATTCAACATTCCTCAGGAGGAAAATGTATACACTCAACAACAGGCTGTACATTGAGAGAATTGGGGAAGATGCAGTAATATTCACATAAATGGGGTCAAAATTTCACCTTTGATCATTACTCTTTAAAAAAAGAAAAACCCCACCAAAACATCTTTTTCTCCTCTCTTTTGCTGTCTTACTTCAAAATGATCTGATTCATTAATATTTCTGAAACTAGGTAAAATCCTTGTCAAACATTGAACGGATTCATGAAAGTACTCTTTGTAAAATGTCCTTTTCACATGCTTTAAATTCTTTTGGCATTTCCAAGTGTATGTGTTCTTCATTATCCACCATATAATAGTATGAAGCTACCAAGATGATATTTTTGATAAAAGGTACCAAACTGAAGAGGAGCATTTTGAAAGAGTAGTTTGGTTTTGCAGTTCTACTGGTAAAGCAGATGCACAAGTAGCAGGACTAAGGGAAGACTTTGATCTCACCTTCCTTTCATGTATAATTGACAGTTGTAATTTGGACTTGGGGATGACAGAAAGGCAGCTGAGAAATTCTTTGAGATGCCTGTGTACAGAGAAGCAACATATGCTTGATGCAAGCTGAAAGGAGAATACAAAGCCTGAAGAATCAGCATTGCCGAGTGCTACACAGCACAGCATCCATACATGAAAGGGTAGCCCATTCAGACCTCACAATCATGACTGTCCTTTAGGTTAGCATGTTCACCCACACTAGGTAAAGATAACCTGAGTTTTTGGCTGAGAAACACCATAATGTGGAAGAACGGTGACAAGTTTCTTTTCAGAAGGCAGGGACAGAGCAGAGACAGTACAGAAGGAGACTACATCAATCATCATATCAACCGAATATCTTAATGTTCATTCTTGGTTGTGGGTTTTTCCACAAAGTAAACAGAGAAGAGGGGAATCTTAATCTGGCAGACCTCATTTTCCAAGTCGAGGCATTTTCTCAAAGCAGCGGTTCTGCTTCAATTCACTCTTGGCTTTGTTACCACAAGCAGTGAGAGGCCTGGTCAGCTGGCCAAGCAAAGGGCTGGAACATGGGACATGCCAAGATGGTAGCCCAGAACGATCTTCCAGTCTTTGCTCCATCCACAGCAGCCTCCTCAGCCCTCCCTGGGCACACCAGCCTGCTCCTGCCAACCCACCCTTCCAGAACATGGCAGGGGCAGCAACGGCAGCTCAGCTCAGCAGGCCTCCTGGGCTTTCACCTATCAGGGAACAAGCTGCAGTGACAGTGGTGCGGGAAGAAAAGTTTTACCTACAAGTGAGATATTTACAGAATTCTCTGTAAATATTTTCTCATTCTCTGCCAAGAATAAATAATAATAATTAAAAAAAAAAATAAAAATTAGCTGGTGTTGATCATTCAAGGGAAGAGTTAAGAGCTCAGCTAAAACCACACTAGTACTTTAGGTTTCGGTGAAAGGGACTAAAACTCAACCATAAAACTTCAAGTAGAACTGGGAAAGAGAATTAAACACTCATTTACATGAAGGCAAGTTAACATAGTAATTAAGTTTTAGACTGAGCACAGACACAACATTCCCATAATGGGATCACTTCAGCACATCAAAGACAGCATGAATCAGGACTTCAAAACACAGATGGGTCCAATTTGCTGCTTTTCTCAGTTTGCATAGGTTTTTTTGTCTCACAATACAGATCTTTAATGCAAGAGTTATTTCTACCATTGCTAATTTCTGTTAAACCACACTGTTGATCTACACTGTTTTTAACAAATATCATCTTAGGTAAAGAGTTGTTATTCTTACAGGCAGTCAAAACCAGACTTTTCATCTCCTGTTAAACACTGGCACAAAACACCCAGGAATGAAAAAAATTGTCTAAATCCTGAAATTACTTGCAAAGGAACACTTTAAGGTAGAGAAAGATTGTCCTTCAAACCAGGGTCCTGGGCCTTATCCTGAGGGAGCAGGAAAGGCAATGAGAAAGTATTCATTTGCTTCACCTTTCCTTGCACTTAAGGAAGATGTTACAAAAAGCTCAAGCACATTTAACACGATTTAAGAAAAGACACATATTTGGAAAAAAAATGTTAAAATGGGAACTAAGTTGAAAGAAGAGCAGTAAAAAACCCAAACTGTTTTAAAGCTAAGCAAAGAGAAGAATATGCATTAAAAATGTCAGACTCTGTAGCAGCTGAAGAGTGTCTACTGAATCCGTAGTGCTAAGATTGACACATTGGAATAACATTTTGAATGTTACCACCTTGCTGGCTCAGTTTACAGTGTCCACTGATCAGCCCACACAGTATCTTCTGAAGTGCTGTAAGCAGATTCATGAAACTTTTCTTTTCCTCAGGAAAGTCAGGTGTTGAGACATACACAGCAGAGGAATTAGCTCTAGTTCCAAAGCAGTTTTAAATAGCAAAATCCACAACATATACAATAAATCTGTAAGACAGATGGCCATAAAATCCCTAATGAAACACTGCCAATGTAAATATTGTAAAAAGGATAAATAGCACTTAATTACACCATTGGCAAGGAAGTTGATTTTATCCTCATCTTCATTCTGCTCTTCACCAGTCTCCCAGACTCTCTCAAGCACATGGCATGCACAGCACAGATTAATGGTGGCTCTGTACTCTTCCACTGCACAGCTCTTACTTCTCTATGCCTTTCCTTCCCACTTTTTTTTAGCTAAAAATCCAAACACACACACACAAAACATGCCATTGTTGGACTGAGTGTTTGGAGAAGGCATAGCCTTACACAGAAGTAGACAGACAAGACGAAAAACTAAGAGGGACAAGGGGAAAAAAAACAAAACCAAAGATGTAAATGTGAACAAGCAAAACCAACTACTGATGTGAAAAGACCTGAAGCAGAGAAGTTATGTGGTTTTATCAGCAGATGGTGGAGTATGGGGATGACTGCAAGACCTGATTTATTTATTCTTAAAGTCTTTTAGCTTCTGCATTGGGAAACCTGAGGGAAAAGAACAACCAGCTTAAAACATGACTAGAATGACCCTCTCCACAAGTTTTCAGCTCTTTTCCAGGCTGTTCAAGTGCTCTGCTGAAGACAGTTGTGTTTGTTACCTTTGATGTGAGTCAGGCTGTCATGTTTTGTTCTGGCCCAGAGCTATGGTGCTTTTTCACACACACACCCCTTTTCACTACTCTGCTATTGCTTAACTGGCTGGCTAACCAAGTAAGAAACATAACTGATTGCCTTTTCTACCTCTTCAGGTGAGGAAGACACACACAAAAAAAGTAAATCCATAACAGATTTATTTCTCAAATAAAAAAATAAACCCTACATTAATTTAATATCTTTGATCATTGTGTTTTCCATTATCTCTTGTGTTTTTCCATTTATCTCTTGCGCAGACAAGCTAAACCTTTAGCTATGAACCAGAATTTCTCCCTTGGAATCTCAAGGAGCCAGACATGCTAGCTTGCCCAATACGCAGGCAATTTCCAAATTCTCAGCTAAGTGATGAGCCCTCAACTTCAATACAGTAAAAGGGCCTTCAGTGTAACACCTGGCAGCATATTCACATTGCAGCATTTAGCTGTACTGAACTTCCTTCCTCATGCCATATATTATATAATCAGTTTCATTTCTTTTAACATCTGTAATTTATTTTAATATACAGACCAATCACACAAAGCCTCCCTTATTTCTACTGATGTTTTTAAAAAGCACTGTTTTTTTTTTAAAATAAACTTCTCAATACCATAGTAACAGAATGGATTATTTTTCTGCACTTAATCTGTATTTTAAGCCACCTACAGCTATTTCAAAGTACTGTAAAATACAAGATATCTCCTGAATGCAGTATTAAGCAGTTTGCTTGTGTATAGTGGACATATCACTTCATATTTTTCATATACCATTAAGTATTGCCTTCAGTGATCTCACATAAATGTGAATATCGGTTTAGTTATGGTTGCCATGTGTGAATGAGTAATGTTGGCATTCCTACACCTTTAAGTGAAAATTTCTATTCACTTCATTAAATCAAGAGAGAATTGTGTTTCGAGGACAAAGTGTGGCTGTAAGGTCTTAATTTGCAGTGGATTCAAACAGATGTAGATAGCCCTTGTGCTTTCTGACTTTCCCTCTGAAGCTTCCAGAATGGTTGACGTGGCAATGGGGTCAAAAAAAAAAATTGAAAAGAATTTAAAAAGTGGAAGGTTAGTGATCTTATTGAGCCCCACAGCTGTTTGCTCAGACTTGCATTTGGCTGAATCTCACATCTAAAAAATCAGGGCACCAATAAATTTCTATCATTGGAGACAGATTTCCATCATTGCTAAACGTGAGTGATGGAGCTGACTCTCAGAGCCTTAATTCTCAGAATTCAAGGCTCAAAGCACAAAATATACATAACTGCAGAACTGCACTCTCTGCTTTTACAAGAAAAAACAGAGAACAAGGGGTTGTTAACAGCACAAGTAACAGGGAGAGGGTTTTCCCTTCAGGGGATTGTTATATTCCAAACTTGCCAATCATAAAAATATGTCACAAATAAAGCAGACAAGACCTCCAGACACCATTAATACCATTCACTTTTCATTGGTACCATTGTGTGCAAGTGCAGCTACCAAATCCCTGTGCTCACAGTGCCCTTTAACATCTCAAGTCTAAGCTCAGCTTCTCTACTCTATAGAACAGCTTAGATCAAAGACACAAAGAGCACTGAAAACATTAAAATCAATTAACTCAAACTTCAAAGCCACCTGATTTGTTGGTAAATTATTTGGTCAATGATTGATTTGATGTACTTTGCTGTAAAATGTGCCAGAATGAAAGAACACAGACATTAAACCACAATTACTAGAAGTAAAAAGATCCCAGAATATAGTGTTAAAAGATTAAAGGGTAAAGAAACATGATTTCTCTGTCGCAAAGAGAATATCACTGAAATGGAAGCAAGCAGAAAAGAGTGAAAAATACTCAGTGAAATTCAGAAAATTAGTCTCACAGAGAGATGATTTACTTCTCATTGCTGTAATTCTGCTTCAGACGCATTAAGTATACAAGGCTGTTAGTGTTACTCATCAAGAATGAAAGGAGTAACGTTACTACTTATTAATCTTAATGTTTTTGGTAGGTTTCAAGCTCTGGAAGTGGTGATTAAACTTCTTTACTGAGAATAGTAGAAGACCACTGAAAACTTCATGCCAGGAATACTTTAAGGCCAACAAGTTCCACACTTTTTTTTTTTTAAAGCAGAAAGAAACTTTATCTGCCATTTTAAGTAATAAAATGTCTCCCAGCAGAGCAACGCTTTCATCATCTGGCACTCATGTCCTTAATGAACACACAGTCAATATTGCCACAGTTCTCCAGTGCACACCTTTATGGTTTGTTAGATCTGGTAGCTATTAGTACCGCTGTCCTCTAGCTATATTTCTCTCTGATCTCCCAAGTTAAGCATCTGTAGGTTGGGTGCGAGTTTTAAAGAAAGTGTTCCTAATTGCCTCCAGTTGCTTCTGGGCTTGGCCTTACTGATTCAGACTCTTTTTAAAGAGTTGTCTTCAGTAAAAGATAAATTTGCCGTTTTCACCTCAGGATAACAAAGATATAAGATAAATCAAGGAAAGGTAGAAAGAGTACATTGTGCAGGAAAGAGAGCCACCTAACAAAAAACCCCTTCAATCTTACCTTAAGGTAAATTAGATGAGGTCGGCTTTATACCTTGCTCCCCCACTGGGAGGAATTTTTGTTTCCCCATTTTTCTAGGCGTAAAACGAAAGCCTCTTATCTTCTTTGTACACTTACTTTGCCTTAGGAAAGATAATGTATGCTGCTCATCTTAAAATTAAGGAAAAAGTTAGTGGGTAGATTTTTTTCTTTCTCTTTTTTTTTTT
Source organism: Pedionomus torquatus (assembly GCA_013398155.1). Lineage (NCBI taxonomy): Eukaryota > Metazoa > Chordata > Aves > Charadriiformes > Pedionomidae > Pedionomus > Pedionomus torquatus. The sequence goes on along the minus strand of VZRU01003251.1, from coordinate 575,115 downwards.
TTTTTTTTTAAAGGAGTAAGGACTGCAAGATAATAGTGAAGCAATACTCTACAGAAATACAAAAAATATTGTAAAGTTGAAGATATCCTTAATGTTGAAAGCACTCTTTGGATAAAAACATCCTAAAGCTTGATGAAATGATACCACAGCAATCCTCCCAAACATCCACAATCCTAAATGCAGATCTGAGAATGGATGCCCTTAAAAAAAAAAAAAAAAAAAAAAAAAAAAAACGGGGGAGCAAGGAA